>JAKVQX010000566.1:0-14402 GCA_030463015.1 Geotrichum citri-aurantii
AAATTATCCACTCTATAGTGCACTGATTATCGTTTTTATTTTAAAAAAAAAAAAAACCTTTTCAATTTAATTTTCAAACGCACACATTTACTGCACATGGGAGGGTGGGTTTTGAAAATTTGGAGTAATTATTATTAGCTACAATTTGTGTATCAGCCCAGTCTGGTTAGGCGCACCAACTGAACGGCCAATCTGTACAAAAAAAAAACACACGGCCTCTTGTGCAACAACCAGAAGGCCTTATACACGATTTGCCACAAGAGCCGTGCTATTTCTATAAAAAATTTGAAAAAAAGAAAAAAAAAAGAAGATATAAATCAATTTTTAAAAAATAAAACTACATGTTACTAGCTGGGTGGCATTGTTTTTATCGCTTGAATGTTTTTAATCTGATAAATTGATTTAAGCGAGAAAAAAACTTTGCTTCTATTTTTTTAATATATACGACATATAACTTAAACTTTGTGAAATAGTCAGTTTTGAATTGTGACCTAACCCTTGTTTGTTTTCCTCGTTCCAATTTTCACTCCCTCCCTCGTCCCGTCTTCACGACAATTGATTGTCACTGCTCTTTATTAACTGGTAATTGCCCTCCGCTTACCTGTTAACCCCATTTCATACCGTTATAACTATGTCAGATCAATATGACGACGAAGAAGGGTCCTACGCGGACAGACGTCTCGAGGATGACGAAGAAGAAGTCCGGGACGACGACAACGACGATGAAGCAAACATGAATCAAGATATTGATACTTCTGAAGAAGAGGACGACGACAATGAAGAAGAATTAGAAAAGGTAAGCTTGCAGTTATTTGCGTCTCGATTTGTTGTTTTTTGAACCATTTTTAACACTTAATTGAACAAGGTCCGACGCGGTTTTATTGTCGACGACGAGGAAGAGGACGAGGATCGCAATTCAGATGACAGTGACCAAGTGAGGAAGCGACGAAAGAAGAAGAGAAGACACAGAACTAGAGACATTGATGATGACAACGACGGGGACCGAGCTGGCGCTGACCTCGACGAGGACGATCTAGATCTGCTCATGGAAAACACCGGTACGGCTTACAGAAAAGAGCCTTCCGAGTCTTCGCGACAGCTCAAGCGCCTCAAGCGCGCTGACGACAACGGTCCGCGTGGTCTCAACGACATGTTTTCTGACGAAGAAGAAGAAGAAGAGGAGGAGGACGTTGAGGAGCGCTCTCGCAGCAACAGCCGTGAACAATTTTCGCGTGTTAATGAGTTTGACGATTTCATCGAGGAAGATGAGTTTTCTGACGACGATGAGCGTGGACGCGAACGCCAAGTTGAGCGTCGCTCCACCAAGGTTTCCGCTGTGCCTACACGTGTCTCTGGTCTCGACGAGGACAAGCTTGGTGAGCTTTATGAAGTTTTTGGCGACGGTGCCGATTACGAATGGGCGCTCGAAGGCGAAGACGAAATGGGTATGCCAGAATATCTTAGCGACGAAGATGCCGAAAAGGCTGGCCCTGAGCTTAAGGACGTGTTTGAGCCTGGTGAGCTGAAAGAACGTCTTCTCACCGATGAAGATAACCTCATTAGATCCAAGGACGAGCCTGAGCGCTACCAGCTTCTGCGAGCGCAGCTCAAGGGTCAGTACGAGCTTACGGATGAGGAGTTTGTAGAAGAACAGGACTGGGTTATTAAAAAGCTCAATGCCGAAAAGACTGCTCTTTTCTACAGCAAACCATACATTAAGGCTCCATTCGACAAGGCCGTCAAAAAGATTCTCGAGTTTATCACCAAGGAAAACCTGGAGGTGCCTTTTATTTGGAACCACCGTAAAGATTATTTATTATATGTCAGAACCTTCAGCAAGGAAGAAGGTGCTGAGCCTCAAGCGCAAGGCGCTGCCCCCATCATTGAGACGCTATTTACTATTGACGATTTGTGGCGCATTGTTCAGCTAGATATTGAGTTCCACGGTTTGCTGATAAGAAAGAAGGCTCTTTACAAGATGTACGATGAACTAGATGTGTCTGATACGACCTATAGGGAGCTGTTCTCATCTGCGACAAAGTTGGTCGACTTTCAAGATCTCACTGAATACCTGCAGTTTAAATATTCATCTCGTCTACAAGATATCTCAGTGTCCAAGGCTAGTAGCAGCAGTACTAAACGTCACAACAGATTCGGCAGATTTGATCGCATTCGTAACGGCAAGCTTTACGAACTTGTTCGGTTGTTTGGTATCACTGCTGAGCAGTTTGGTGAAAACGTAGAGTCTCAGCAAAGACTCTTTTTTGCCGAGGACCCAGCAACTGCACCTTCAACTCTCGCCGAGGACTTTACCAAACCTTTAGAAGATGGTACTCTTTCTGGCTATTCGACTGGTGCACAGGCGCTTGAGGCTGCTCAAATGATGCTGGCCGAGGAGCTGTTTCACGAACCTCGAGTCAGACGTACTCTTAGATCTATTTTCTGGGACGAGGCCAAGGTCGATATCGTACTCACCGACAAGGGCCGAAAGCAGATTGACGATTCTAGTCCCTACAGTGATTTTAAGTACGCCATCAACCGCAGCTTTGAGGAACTACGCCTACGCCCCGAGGTCTACCTTCAAATGTTGCAGGCCGAGTCTGATGGCTTGGTGATTGTTCGCATTTCTTACCCAAACTACAAAACGACTTTATTCGAAAAGCTGTTTTCCAAGTACCTTGCTTCTGATGCTGTGTCGGATACCGCCAAGGCTTGGAACGAGGCCAGACGGGGCGTCCTTAAGAGTGCCTCTAGAAAGATTATTCCTCTCATTTGCAACAACATCAAGGAAGATCTTCGTCTTGACTGTTCTCGCGCTCTCTACTTTGAGGTCAGAAAAAACTTTGCCGTCAAGCTTAACCAGGCCCCTTACCAACCTAAGGGATATGCCGCTGGTACAACTGCTAGAGTACTGGCCATGACGTGCGGTATGGGTGATTTCAGCAAGGACGCTGTGCTTGCAATCGTCCTTGATGAAGACGGAGAAGTCATTGAGTACGCCAAGTTGTCCAATCCTAGAGATACCGAGTTCAAGGCGGCGTTTGTCGATTTGGTAAACAGAAGAACACCTGATGTTGTTGGTGTTGCTGGCTTCACTGTCAACTCCAGCCGATTCTTCCAGATCCTGAAGGAGATTGTGGAAAAGGAGGATTTGACCACTGGTGGCGATACTGATGCTACTGATCCCCTGGATGTCGTCTGGGTTCAGGACGAGGTTGCGCGTCTTTACCAGCACTCTGCCAGATCTCTGGAAGAATTCCCCGACCAGGTCACCTTGTCCCGGTACTGTGTTGGTGTTGCTCGCTACCTGCAGTCGCCCATGCTGGAATATGCTGCTTTAGGCAAGGAAATTTCTGCTATCCCTGTTCACAAGTATCAGAGTTTGCTCCCTGAGGAGACTTTCCAGGAGTCTATTGACTCTGTATTTGTCGACTATGTGAACCTGGTTGGTGTCGACATTAACGAATGCATCAGAAGCACGTACAACTCTAATGTTCTGCAGTACGTTGCTGGTCTTGGCCCCAGAAAAGCATCTGGCATGATCCAGGGCATTCAGAACCATGGCGGCACATTGTCCAACAGAACACAGCTCATTATTGATCATATTACGACCAAACAGATCTTTATGAACTGCGCCAGTTTCTTACGCATTCCGTACGACGGCCGGTCAGTTAGAAGCGACGAGACAGAGGTGCTTGACGCCACGCGCATTCATCCCGAGGACTACGATATTGGTCGGAAGATGGCGGCCGATGCGCTAGAACTCGACGAAGAGGATATTGCAGCTTACGACAGTTCCGGTGGTGTTGTTGCACACCTTGTTTCCGGCGAGCCCGAGAAACTGAACGAGTTGATTTTGGAGGAGTACGCGGATGAGCTTGAGAAAAAGTTCCATCAGAAGAAGCGCGAGACGCTTGAGATGATCAAGGCAGAACTGATTAAGCATTTTGCTGAGAAGCGAGCGCCGCTGCATGTACTAACGGAGATGGACGTGTTTACAATGTTGACTGGTGAGTCGGCCGAGACGTTGCACAACGGTGTCATCATTCCTGCGAGCATCCGCAAGGTTTCTGATCGGTTTTTGATTGCCATGCTTGCGTGTGGTGTTGAGGGAAATGTATCAGGAAGCAACATGTTTGATAACACGGACCGGCCGCCACATCCCAGCACAGTATTCAGCTTTGGCCAGACGGTGCAAGCGGTAATCCTTGATATTAACTATGGCAAGTTTATTGCAGAGCTCAGCACAGTACCGCGCGACATTAAGAACGCGCACGAACAACAAAAGCGTGCCAAGCATCGCGACAGCCGCTCTTGGAATATGGCGGCTGAGGAGAACGACCGTGTGAAGGTGGCAGTCAAGCAGCAGGAGCACAAGCAAGGCCGCGTCATCAAGCACCCGCTGTTCCGGCCGTTCAACTCGCGCCAGGCTGAGGAGTATCTTGCTGGTTTGAGTCGTGGCGACGTGGTGATCCGGCCGTCGTCGCGCGGCACTGACCACATTGCCATTACGTGGAAGATATCTGACCTACTGTATCAGCATGTTGATGTTCTCGAAATGGATAAGGAAAACGAGTACACCGTGGGCCGCATCCTGCAGGTGGACAATGCGCGTTACAGTGATCTGGACGAACTGATTGAGATGCATATCCGAACAATGGCTCGCAAGATTGATGAGATGGTGGCGTCGGACAAATTCCAAAACAAGCCTCGGTCGGAGGTCGAGAGCTGGCTGACTACATACACCCAGGCCAACCCGAAACGGTCTACATACGCATTCTGTTTTGACCACAAGCGGCCGGGCTATTTCCTGTTGCTGTTCAAGACTGGTCTGAACGCGCCGATTGAGGTTTGGTACGTGAAGGTTATTCCTAACGGATTCCGGCTGTTTAAGAATGAGTATCCGGATGTGGTGAGTCTGTGCAACGGATTCAAGACCATCTTTTTGAGTCATGTTCAGTCACGGCAGCAGCAGTACCATTCAGGCCGCTCAGGAGGCGGACCACCTGGCGCGCGTGCGCCGCCAATGTCTGTGTACAACGGTGGCCGGTCGGGTGGTTACCCCGGTGGAGGCTACTCTGGAGGGGGTCCCCGCTACCGCTAGTAGATGTGTGCGTGGAAATTAGTAGTGTCTTTTAATATCACTGCTGTGGGCTGACTTGTAATTTGGTTTTTTTTTTTTTTAAAGAACTTGGACTTAAGGGAAAAAATGCCTATTTGAATGTGTAATTATAGTTAATTTTTTTTTATTCATACTCTTTGACAAAAAAAAAAATTAAAGATAAATTATTTTAAAAAATTTGAAAAAAAAGGCCAAATTTTTCAAATAACTAAAAAAAAAAAAATTTGGAATTTGTTTCTGGTCAGTTGAGATTTCATTTCTAAGATCTTTTTTTTTTTTTTTGGATCACAAATAGTAAGGCTTTGATTTGGCTAGCCTAATCGTCTAATCTCAGAGACCACATTTGAAACCATCTGGGGTTATAAGAATTAAAATGAATAAATTAAAAAAAAGGTCAAATTTAAATTAAAATTTGTCATTTTTTTCATGTCAAAATAAGTTTTTAAAAAATTTTTTTTTTTTTTTTCCTTAGATATTGGATGTATGGATTTGAAGCTGGAACATCTAGTCAAGGCTGATTAAAAACTATGTCGAGGCGAGTCAAGTTTTTTTTTTTTTTTTTTTGAGTAAGAAACTATGGTCAGAATATATTCATGTTTTATTTTTGATTCTTTTTTTGGACTTTTTTTTGGACTTGTTTTGGTTGTAAATTGCTTCAAACCTTTGTGTTAATAAAAGTTTGTTAAATTTTTGAGCTTTTCAAGTATTTTATTTCTATACTTATTGTTGTTGTTTTTTTTAGTATTTAATTTTTTTTTCAATCACAAAAAAAGGTAACTGTATCTTTTTTAAAAAATTTAAATGGTCTTAACTGAAATGCACAATGCAAATGCTCAATTTTTATTTTCCGAATGGTAATTTTAGTTAATTTTATTAGTATAACACATTTAAAAACCGTTTTAAAAATTGTTTAAAAATTTTTATTTCTAAAAGTGGTTTAATGAGAAAAGGGTTTTTTTTGTGTTATAAAAATTTGGTTGATTGTGATCTTTTATTTTTAGTATGGTGGGGGGGAGAGAGAGAGAGAAGGATGGGGAGTAGAAAGTGGGGGTAAAGTTGAGTATTAATGGCGGGGCACTTTTTTTATTTTAATTATTTTTTTTGGTTGTTTTCTGGTCAGGTAAAAAATAAATAAAAAATAAATTTAAATATTTCAAAATCAACTACAAATGAATTTAAACAAACAAATAAAGCAATTTAACAGATTAATTTAAAAAGATATTCTGGGCAACTAATTAAGTAATGTTATTTTAATAGTTTCATGAAGAAAAAAAATAGAGATAGAAGTTATTCAAAATGAATTAAAAAATCAACCAAGTTAAATTAAAAAATTAAACTAAATTCAATTAAAAAAATTGTTTATATGAAATTTTATAAATTAAAACTAAAAATTGAGTATGAAGAATTTCACAAAATTAATCAAAAAAAAAATTCCATTTCCATTAAAACAAAGCACACCACCTTGTCAATTAAAACAGCGCACGTTTAAATCACCTTAAAAATTCAATAGCCATCAACAGTATTTGGATATTCTTACCTGGTTTATCTTAGACTATTTTTCTCTTCATTTCTCATTCTCACTTTTTTTTCAATAATTTAGTTAAACTCTGTAGAAATACAGTTTAATTTTTATTTGTCTGAGAGCTTTTTTTTTTCTTCTTCTCAAGTTGACCGTTGATGACGTCAGTTGTGTAGTCCTTCAAAACTACGCCAATTTTCAGTCCATTTAATATACCAGCAATCTCTTAACAATAAAAGATTGAAACAAAGTCAGATATTGGCGGGAATTGGGTAGAAATAAGAGTGCGTTTTTTTTTTTAGTAAATCATTCGTAAGCTTGCCAGGTCCTGATTGTCATACGCCTTTTGTGTATATAGCATTTGTTTATTTGCATTTTGATTTTATGAGAAATTACAATCATGTTATAGTTATTTTTTTTTGAATCGATTGGTAATGTAAACAACTTTACGAAGAAAAAAAAAAGTTTTGGTTTTTTTAATTTTTTTCAATAAAACTGAGGGCTTATAAATTAATTTTTTTTTTGGGGGGGGGAAAAGAGCTGAAAGACATTTAAAAGGCCTTTAAAACAAATTGAATGAAAAGAAAGAAAAAAAGAGCTCAATCCCCCACCACCCGCTAACCAGACTCGAGTCAACGGGGTGTAAAGCTCTGATATATTTATTTATAGTCAATTAATCAGCAGTACTATTCTTTTTTAATTTTAAAAAAAATTCTTCATTTGTTCAAGTCCCTTAAAGAAAATTGTTTTAGAATTTTACTTTGATTCTGTTCAGTTAATAATGACTACAGTTCCCGGAACTGTTTTTTTTTACAAATTAAAATTAAAAAATTTAGTGGAAAAACATGGCAATTAAACGACAATGGGGGTTAATTAAAACGTTTTAATTTTTTTTAATGTGCACGTTTTTTTGGTTGTTTTTTTTCCCTCTCTTGTCAAGTACAAAAGGGCAGCAATAGAACATTGAAAAATAAAAAACACTTTTTTTTTTTTTTTTTTTGATTTCTTTCTTTCACCATTACAAACAACTAACCCCCAAAGAAAAAACATTTAATTTATACACATATAATTCGCAATCATGTCAAGACAGAGAGTCTTTTCCCTTTCTCAGAATCAGCGGCCCGTAATTGACATTCAGAACGAGGTTGTCATTGTCGTGCTGGGCGCCTCTGGCGATTTGGCCAAAAAGAAAACCGTATGTTGTGATCCATCGCGTTGATACTAAAGATGTCATTCTCTAGAACCTATATATTAGTTTCTTCTTCAGTGCATTCAATTGGCCTCTCCCGTCTCTGCAACTACTAACTTTTCCTCTTTTTTTTTTGCTGTTCTTGTTTGTAGTATCCTGCGCTTTTCGGTCTGGTAAGTGTTTCTCTCAATCATTGCTATTTCATTAATCAATGACCCGCATGACTAACCGCTATTCAGTTCCGCAACGAACTTCTCCCCAAAAACCTCAAGATTGTCGGCTATGCCCGCACCAAAATGACGGACGAAGAGTATAAAACGCGCATCTCGGCGTATTTCAAAAACGTCGACTCCGACGCGGATAAGGCTCTCAAGCAAAAGTTTCTAGACAGTTGCTCATACATCTCTGGTCAGTACGACACCGACGACGGCTACATTGAGCTTAACAAACACATCCGCCACCTTGAAGACAGCAATGGCTTTGTAAAACGTGACCGTCTTTTCTACCTTGCTCTGCCGCCCTCGGTCTTTGCCACAGTCTCGTCGCACCTGCGCAAGAACGTGTACCCGGATGACGAGGGCACCGTCCGCGTTATCATCGAAAAGCCTTTTGGCCATGATCTCAGCTCGGCCCAAGAGCTCCAAGAACTGCTTGCGCCCATCTGGAAGGAAGATGAGATCTTCCGTATCGACCACTACCTTGGCAAGGAAATGGTCAAGAACATATTGATTCTGCGTTTCGGTAACCTATTCTTTTCGTCGTCATGGAACAATAAAACTATCTCAAACGTTCAGATCTCGTTCAAGGAGCCCTTTGGCACCCAGGGCCGCGGTGGCTACTTTGACACCATTGGCATTATTCGCGACGTGATGCAGAACCATTTGCTTCAGGTGCTGTCGCTCATCGCCATGGAGCGGCCTGTGTCGTTTGACGCCGAGGACATTCGCGACGAAAAAGTTAAATTGCTCAAGGCCATTGCCCCGCTGACGCTCGACGACGCCGTGCTTGGCCAGTATACGCGGTCTGAGGACGGCAAGGAGCCCGCCTACACCGATGACGATACTGTGGCCAAGGACTCGCGGGCCGTGACCTTTGCGGCGCTGCATCTGCAAATCCACAATGAGCGGTGGGAGGGCGTGCCCTTTATTCTGCGGGCGGGCAAAGCCCTCGACGAGGCCAAGGTTGAGATCCGCATCCAGTTCAAGGACGTGGCCAAGGGCATTTTTAAAGATATTCCGCGTAATGAGCTTGTCATTCGTGTGCAGCCCGAAGAGGCCATTTACCTCAAGCTCAACACCAAGTACCCGGGTCTTACCACACGCACAGTCATTTCTGATTTGGATCTGACCTACCACTCGCGCTACGCCAACCTCAATATCCCCGAGGCCTACGAGGCTTTGATTCTTGACGCCCTGCGCGGCGACCATTCGAACTTTGTGCGCGACGACGAACTGCTTGTCTCGTGGCAGCTGTTTTCGCCACTGCTGCACAAGATTGACAATGACACCAGCGTGGTCCCTGAGCCCTACCCCTACGGCTCGCGTGGTCCCAAGAGCATCTCCAAGTTTCTGGCCGACCGCGGCTACCTCCGCGACAAGGAAGGCCTGTATCAGTGGCCTATCACCAAGCCTGATGTCGCCAAAGATGCTGCCCAGGATGCCGCCGTTGACAAGAAGGCGATTTAATGACATGCTTTTGTTGTTGTTGTTTTTTTTTCTTCAAGTGGAATTTGGTTTGTTTTGGTTTGTTTGTTTTTTGTCTATATCTCATGTAATTTATAAAAAAAAGGGCTAGCGGTCCCTCAAGTATCATCAGGCACACATTACTTTTATTTTCTTGTTGTCATCATTACTAGTAAACTTCTCCTTCTTTTGTATCTACTACTATTTAGCTAAACTCTTAATTTAGGTTGTTGTTGTTTTTTTTGTGATCACTCTGAGCAGCTCTCAATGAACTTATCCTGCAATCCAACCAGCCAGCGGCGCAGGCTCACAGGATCCAGCTGTGACCCATCCAGTTTTGAAATGTGGACAAGAGTTTCATAAAGCTCAAGCACAAGTTTTTTGCGAGACAGCGTGGTATGGTGGTTCCCCAAGCCCCCCGCCGCTGCTGCTGCTGCTGTCTCGCGTGCCACCTGGGCCGCGGCCAGTCGCCGCTTCACTTCAACGGCACCAGCGAGAAACTGTTCCGGAAACAGCATGGTGCTTGCCATCTTCAGGCCGTAGCCGGGCATGAGTGCAGCTGCAGACCCCCCTCGATTATGGCCCGCACTCACCGCCCTGTTACCACTAACACCACCGCCGCCGCTGGTCAAATCGGTCTTTTGAGCTTTGTAGTGCATCACTATTGTTGATCCATTCACGACGGCCTGGCCCGCGCGGTCGCCCGGATGATCCAACAGGTTCACTTGCATCTGGAGCGTGGCTACACCTGGGCGCTGGGCCATGAGCCGTGCCAGGTCCTGAAAGTGCGTGCACATGATCGTGATGACGTCCGGCATCTTTGCTAGTGCGTCGGTGACGGCAAGTGCAATGGCCAGCCCGTCTACCACGCTCGACCCGCGCCCGAGCTCGTCGACAATCACCAGCGACAGCCCGCCGGCGGCTGTACGGCTGTTGTTGCTGTCACCACTGGCACTGACAGATAAGTTCCGGAAAATGTATGCCATCTCCGTCATCTCTGCACTAAACGTTGAGCTGAGCAGGTCACTCGCGTCCGGTGTGATGCGCGTGTAGAGCGCCCGGTACACTGGCAGCACCGCGTACTCTGCGGGCACAAAACTGCCTGTCTGCGCCATCACGGCTATTAGCGCCACGGTGCGCAGGTAAACGCTTTTCCCGCTCATGTTGACGCCCTGAACAATGGTCATTCGCGCCGTGTCCACGGAGCCGTAGTAGTCGTTGGGCACGCAGGGCTTGTAGCGCATGGTCCGCTCCAGGATTGGGTGCCGTGCCAGCTTCACCGCCATCTTGTTGGCATGGTGCTCCGGTGTCGAGAACTCAGGCCGCACATAGCCGCCGGCGCTCGACACAACCAGCTCCGTGAACGCGCACACGAGGTCGAGCACTGCGACGGCCTCCGATACCTTGAACAGCTCCAGGCTGATGTGCGGTTGCGTCAATTTTTCCTCAAACACCTCCTCTACAATTTGGTCACTTACCAGAATGATCTCGCTCAACACGTTATTGATGCGCATGTTGCACTTGATCATTTCCAAAGTTGTGCATTCCAGGAACCGATTAGTCTTGTGTTTGTTTATAAAGACATCGTCCGGAAGGTTCTTGACACCCTCGTCGTCGCCGGAATTCCGGACTCTCAGAATGTACCCCCGTTTGACATCGTAGCGGGTCTCAAAGTTAACATGGTACTGGCCACTGTACGCCTTTACCATCTCGCCAATATCCATGTTGTACTCTTCGTAGATCTGCCGAGTGACATCAAGGAACCCATTGGCACCGGACAATACGGCGTAGCACTTTTGCCTACGCAGCTCCAACGCGCTCTGTGCCCACCGGCAGTCATCTGACAACACTGTCGCAAGTAGAGCTTTGATGGATTTGACAATGGCAGACCCAAACAGGGCTCTGAGCTCCACCAGCAATGCGGACTTCAGGGGGGCCAACAAGTGGTACAGCTCGAGCGAGGTGTCTATGGCTTCCTTGAGAATCAGTAGCTGGTTTACCCGCTGGTCACTGATTTGCTTATTTTTGGTATTCCATACTGTCGACAGAGTCGTAAACAGTCGGTCCAAGTCCTCAAACAACTTAAGCTCTTAAACAATGTTAGCATATCAAAAGTAACAAAATCTCTGATCTGAGAAGGGAAATACAAAAAAAAAAAAATTTAGCTTCGTTACTTTTGGTGATTTGTGTAAATAAAAGTGATTCCTCGTAAAGCTCTTTGACTGCATCCTGTCTCTTCCTTAAAGTTTCTACATTAGTTAGCGGTTGCAAGATACACGACCTGAGCATTCGTGCACCCATGGCTGTTCGTGTTTTGTTCATTAGCTTGTACAATGACATGCCCCTGTTGGCCTCGATTGAATTATGAACCAGCTCAAGCGACTTAATGGTAGTGGAGTTCAGCGCCATGCTGTCCTCGCTAGCCTGGAACTTAATTCTTACGGACTTGGTAGTGTAATCAGCCTGGTATTTGCTTTGCATGTACTGGATTGCAGCCGCAGCTGCACACGCTGAGTAGTATTTGTTTGAGAGCTCGAACGATAATCCTTCTGCTTCCTCTGGCGCGACCCATTTTGTCAGACATTCAATGCCTAGGCTCGCGTCGTAATCCTTTCTTTTGGTTGGCACGAGTTTGGCGCCTGAAAAATAGCGCTCAACCAACATGCACAATTTGGACTTACCACTTCCGGCACCGCTATGCTGCACCGTACCACACGATGATACTGGCATTAAAATCTCGGTTGGGTCAAACACATCCAATTTTTGCAGCGTCCGGATATAGGTTTGCGAGTCCACAATGTTACAAATAATGCATTCGTTCGTACCGACAATCAGAAAACAAAGGCCCACGACGGTTGCTGTACCCCTACCCTCGCTTATAGCGCAAACGACCTTGTCGCTGCCGCCTGCCCCAAGCGATACTGCCTTGGCTCTAGAAACAGCTCTGCTTGTGTTGTCGCTGCGCCTGCGCGGCAAAGCAGCAACAGCAGGAGTATTTCTGCGTGAAGCAGCACCGGCTGTAGAGCCTTTACGAGCTGAGCGAGCTTGGACTTTTGCAGGTTCATTACTAATGAGGCTGTTGAGATAGGAAGAGAACTCTACCGTGTTTGGTCTTGACATTTGAGTACGAAACAATTGGCTTACAAAGACAGGTGAATACGATGACCAATAATGAGTCTAATGTCTCAAGATATTTTTACCAGTGATATTATTAGGTTTTTGAATTATTTGTTTTTTTTTTTCAATTCTGAACTCTGGTGTTTAATAATATTTTTTATTTTGGCGAGACGATTTTCTTTGTTTAAAAAGTATAGAGACCAAAAAAAAAATCTGAACAATTTTGATATGGATATAATTTTTTTTTTTAAAAAAGGAATAAAGAGAAAGAAGAAAAAAATAAAATAAAAAGTTCAAAGGACAAAAAGATCGGAGAAAATCGCTGTTTATAAATAGTGTGGTTTAATGGTTGTAATTACCCAAATAACCTGCCACATGCTAAATCATTTTCAGTGGCTTGACAGTTTATAGAGAAATAGAAAAACTATAAAAAAAAAATAAACAGTAATAAAAAAAAGCTAAAAAAAATAAATTAATGACTAAAAGGACAAGAATTATGTATCAAATTATGTGTTTATAAATAAAATGTGAAATGATGAGAAAAAATGAGTCGTAAAATATTATGTTTTAAAAAGTTTATGCGCTTAGAAAAGGTAAGCAGCGGCGGCGACAACACCGGCAAAAGCACCAGAGACACCAATGGCGGCAGCACCACCCTGCTGGGGAGGAGCACCGGCGGTGGTACCGTTGGAAGGAACAACGACAGAGGGCTTGGGCTTAGACTCCTCCTTAGAAGCAGGAGCAGAAGCAGAAGGCTTGGACTCCTCCTTGGAAGCGGGAGCAGAAGGCTTGGGCTCCTCCTTGGCGGGGACCGAGGTGACGGGAACGATGGAAGAAGGAAGAACGGGGGTACCGTTAGAGACGGGGCAGGTGGTGACGGTGACGGTGGTGTGGGTGGAGGTTCTGGTGCAGGGGCAGTCAGTGACGGTGACGGTACCAGGCTCAGTGACAACGATGGTCTTGTTACCCTCAGTAAGGACGGTGGCCTCAGGGCAGTAAGTGACGTACTGGTTGACGACAGAGGTGGAGGTGATCTCGTGGGGGATGGTGATGGTGGTAACGTTAACGAAACCAGCGGAGGCAGCGCCAGCGAGGGCAGCGACGGTAGCAACAGAGAACTTCATTTTTATAAGATATTAAACGATTGTGGTTGTGTATTAAAACGACTGTAAAAGTAAAAGATGAACACTTGATGTAGAGAAGAAAGAAAAAAACGAAAAGAGTAAAGGATGGGAAAGACGAAATATTTATACCTGAGAGTGGCAAAGACAAATCTAGAGCTGTCACAGTAGTTGAGCCAGAAAAAATGTATTTGAGAAGCCAAAAAAAAAAAAAAAAAAAGGGGGGAGAGACGGCAAAAAAAAAAAAAATTTGAAAGAAAAAAGAAAAGAAAATAAAAAAAAAAAGGAGATATTTTCGTTTCCGTCAAGTTAAACACAATTTGCAAATTTTAAAAAGAAAAAATCAAAAAAAAAAAAGCAATTATGGTGAATTTTTGAACTTGTTTGGTTTTTTTATTTTGTACATTTTGAAACCACTAGTTCATGCACTATTTCCAAAAATAAAATTCACAGCCAAAATCTTGAAAAAAGAAAAAAAAGAAAAGAAAACTTTGTTTTTGTCAAGATTTTTTTTAATTTTCACACACATGCCCACTTGAAGCTTAATGATTTTACTATAGAAAGGAGCAAAACAAACAAGCGTTAATCTAATTATTATTATTTTATTTTATTTTATTTTATTTTATTTTATTTTATTTTATTTTATTTTATT
>JAKVQX010000567.1:0-14396 GCA_030463015.1 Geotrichum citri-aurantii
TTTCCAATCCTCCTGGAGCACCAGAAAATCCTGAAACACAAAAGTTTTGAAATCAGTAAAAATTCATACTGTTTTTAAATATTTTAAGACTAAAAAAAATTATTAAATAATTTTGCTGTTGTGTAATGAGTGATTGAAGTTGGTGCTGTTTCAAATTCCAAGAATCTACATTGTGGACGGTTAAGAGGTGAGAACTGTTGGGAGCTGGTTTGGGTTATCTGTTTTTATTTCTTTCTACTGTTTCAGCGGCCCTTCTTTGAGAATCATTCACGAATCACAACTTGTGAAAACTCATAAGAGGAGGACTTCTAATCTCAAAACAGTTAGTGTATACATGTCATCATATACAGCTCATACATTGCCACAGTTGATTTTGAATTTTGCCAAAAAAAGTTTTGACTTGAAATTAAAGAGTAGATGTCGAAAGAAATAACTTGAACAAAAATTTTCAAAAAAAGGGATACCTTTTTAATAAAAACCTTTTCCATCATGATGAATAACAGAAGATTTTAGATGTTTATTGTAAGAAAACGAGCAACCTTTCTTGGTTGTAAGAACTTAAGCTCAACTCTCCTTCAAATTTTTTTACAATAAAAACTTGCAAGTTAAAACATAACCAATACAGAAATTCACAGAGCAATTCAGCTGTTAGGACAAAAATTTGGAAACGTAAATCGGAAAAAAGAGATATAAACAAACGTTTAAATATACAGTTTACACACACACACACACACACACACACACACACACACACACACACTTTTTCATCATAACCGTGTCATTTAAAAGTCAAACTTCGAGCGGCCAGGCATATTCTCAATGTCCCGGACAGTTAGATTAACAAACTCATCGAGATCGGGATGGTTACTGATCTTGGCGTCTTCAATGTTAAACAAAACCTTCTTAATGCCCATGCCCAGCACGGTAGTTTTGGTCTCGGAGTGGATCCGTTGCACAGCCTGTTGGCGCGACTCTGGGGTGAGGAAGCTGGCCTTCTCCATGATGCTAACAAGATCCTGTACAGAAGACACATTAGGCACAAAGATCTCCTGGTTAAAGTTGGGCAAAAGGTCCATTTGCTCCAATACTGAATGACGCGATGTCGTGGCAAGTACCATGAGTTTATGGTTGTTTGGAGGCTTGTCTTGGAGGAACACCATAAACGCTTGCAGTAGCGCGTTGGAGAAACGAGGTCCAATAGGAACCCACTCCATAATCGCATCAATTTTATCAATAACAACAACACTAAGAGGCGATTTGTAACTGTCCAAAAACACGTTACTGATGTATTGAATGCGGTTCGCTTCAGTCATACCAATCATAGCCTTGGGCGAAATCATTCTGATAAAGGGAAAGTGTGAGGAAAGTGCAATAGTCGCCGCTAACGCAGTTTTACCAGAGCCAGGAGGTCCATGGAGCAAAACAGAAATGATGCTCAACATGTCACTCTGTCTAACATGATTGATCAAACTGGTACCACGATCCATAATTTCCTGGACATGAGGCGAGTAGTTGATGATACCGCCACTGACGCAGTCTTCCAGTTCCTGCTCACTGACACCAAAAGCAGCTTTAACCTCCAGCAGCGCACGATTGAAATCATCCATTGACACAACAACCTCCTTTTTGTCAATATGAATACCTGAGGCATCCTGAGTAATATGTCTGTTAATTGCAAACGATGCAGCACTTTTGACAAGACCTGAGATTTCAGCACCGGAAAAATTCTTGGACCTAGCGGCCAGTTCATCAAGTTTAACGTCCTTGTTAAGCTTCTTCTCCTTAACCATCGATGCAGTGTGAATTTTGAAAATCTGTCTACGACCGTGCTCGTCGGGCAAAGGAATTTCAAGCTGCACCTCAAAACGACCGGGACGCAGCAGCGCAGAATCAATCAGATCCTTTCTGTTAGTCATACCAATAACAAGGATATTGTTAAGCGCGTCAACACCGTCCATCTTGGCAAGCAACTGGTTGACGACATTGTCACCAACACCGGTACCGTCACCTCTGCTACCTCTCTGTTTAAATACGGCATCCAACTCATCAAAAATAATCATATGCAGATTGGATTCATCTCCCTTCTCCTTGTACTCAGCTTCAGCATCTTTGAACAGCTTTCTAATGTTCTCTTCACTGCCACCAACGTACTTGTTAAGCATTTCGGGACCGTTCACAATCTTGGGTTCAACGGCATTAAGCATCTTACCAATTTGCCTAGCAATCAAAGTCTTACCAGTACCGGGTGGACCGTAAAGCAGCATACCCTTAACATGGGTGATGCCAAGACGCTCAATCTCCTTAGGAGGGTAGATACGAGAAGCAAAAGATCTTCTGAAAATTGTACTGAATTGATCGTCTAAACCACCAATACCCATGTCTTCAAATTTGAAGTTAGGAGTAAGAATAGCATTAGCGCGAGGCTTGCTACCATCGGCCTTGAGATTGATGAGACCACCGTTAGGCTTAAAAAAGCTAATTTCAGTTTGTTGAACTAGAATGCCCCTAGTGTTGGCCTGCGTCGGGTTGGATTTTCCGCTCTGAGTGCCGAGATCTACCACTTGAGTTCCATTGATTGTGATCTTGAAGTTAATATTCTTGAATTCCATTGTAATCTTCTGGCCGGGTGCAAGAATCTGGTTTTGGTACAGCGTGAAAAATCGATGCGCAAGTTCTTCCTGCTTGAAGGGGTCGGGAGTGGCACGGTTGCGAGAGAAAAAGTCAATATCGGCGGTAATAGAACCAAGATAAACCTTTCCATGACCTGAAGCAAATATATCGTAAGGAGCAACTGTGACTGGTTCGTTTAGAGACCATTGACCCCATTCTCTCTGCGCGCCACCGGCACCTAAAATATCAGGCTCAACCCTGTCGGTTGTTCTAAAAAACGCAAAAAACAAAAGGAACACGTTAGCAGTGCAATTAGAAGGCCAAAAACAAAAAAAGAAAAAAAAAAGTGAGTCAAGCATTAATACCTAGCAGTAAAAACATATTGATCATTGACAATGACATATTGACCGTTCTTGAACTGGCTGGCAGGGACGGCAACTACGTTGCCCAGAACATAAGAGGAGTCGGGAGCGTTCTGTACCCTAAGAGTGACTGCTTGGTAGCCGGGAGGAGCACCCCTAGAAAGCGGCTGTTGCTGGCCATTGGACGGAGGTGGAGGCGTGCCTTTGTTCGGGTTATTGTGGTTGGATCTAGAGAACATGATTGCGGTCTGGCTTGGTAAAGGGGAGAAGGACAAGTGGGTAAAAAGCAGAATTATCGAAGGTTTTATTGATTTTCAGTCCTCTTAAACACTTGAAGCCTTTTTTTTTTGAAAATTCGAAGTGTCAAGGTATAAAACTCAAATATAAGCTTAAGTCATATTTTACATCAAAATGTGCTCATTTTGTACTATGTGTATACGGAAGCTTGTACCTGACGCCAGTCAGAATGAGCCGTGAGCATTATTAGGTTGTGAATTATCGGAAAAACATTCAATTCTTTAAAATCATTACTCGTTACATTTGTTATTTCATGAAGTCGTTGCTCTTTTAGACGACGATAAGCTCAGGGCCTTTTGAAGAAACATATGATCCCAGAAAAGCATGTTCCTGGCATGTGTCTGCGAACTCATTCCTGCTTCTATACCCGCCACTCTGCCGAACCCACCTGGGCTTTCTGTAGCACCAAACTGACAAATACTATTATCAGTTTAATTGTAAAATGGGCTTTGCAAATACTTAGCCAGACAAGAATGATTTTTGTGCTGGTAAAAGTATCGGGTCTTCAACCGCTCCCAGAGGTGCCGTGAAGGCTGGGTGCTTTTAATTGGTTCCGAAAAAGATGTTAGTACAAGATCAGTAAACTTACTCGGTGCAGCCGAGTTGTGCGAAACTGTTGAGTTATCATAAAAAAAGTATGGCGCCGTAAACAAGAGGTCAGGATTGCTGCTAATGCTGCTACTGGCATCGGTATTGGCACTCTTGTTGTCGCCAAATGCAAGTGTTAGGTCTGATATGGGAGATGAAACTATGAACGTCTGTGGGTTATTTTCTCTCGTCAGATCAGGTGCACATGGGCCCTGAATTTCCGTACCTACCGGCATTTCTCGCAGCCACGCCTCTAGCTCCGACACGGACAATCGTGGGCATTTTTGCCGAGAGTACTGGACAGGAATCTCGTTTCCAAGAGACCCTACAAAAGTTTTATCATTGCTAAAGCTCATGACCCTCACTACGGACGAGGCAAGCGATGCGCTTTTATATAGGCCGCTGTCAACGCTGTGGAATTCATTTAAATAATCTCGGTCGTCGCAAGGAATAATAATGTGAGGCGTGTGTGGCGTCTGTTCGTTTATTCTAGGAGACCACTGTAATTGCTCCCGTGCGGCCGAGAAAAAATCGCTGGGGACGTTCTCCTGATTAGACGGAGAGAGACCAGACAGATGCGATGCTGCGGCGTTCATGCTGACAAAATGAGAGAGGTTTGGTACGCCAGCGGTTGTAAAAGGGGTTTACAGAAGTAAAAGGTTAAGGCAAGGGGCAGAACCAAAACCGACGACAAGCTCGAGCGACGTCAGATCTTTAGAACAGCAGACCTAGGGGAACCAAAAAAAAATAAAACGAGATGAGATCAGGTTAATAGACGATCTAGATAATGAAAAAGAAGAATAGCAAGAGGAGAATGTTTCGTCATTGCAAAAAAATCTAAAAACAAAAAATTTCTTTGAAGTTTTCGCCTTTTTCTTTTACCAATTAACTATCTAAAACAACCACAATAATAATAATAACAACAACAACAAAAGCAACTACAACAACAACGAAGACGATTATCGTCATTAACGCCGACACATTCTACGGTCCTCCATCACTTAGGTATTAACTGTGACGGAATTAATATTAATAGACAGGTTGTACTTGAAAAACTTTTTTTTTTTTTTTTTCCTCCTGTTACATCAACCCCTCCGTCATTACCATGAAACGAAACAGATACTACCGAAGTGTGGGCAAACGGCCGCCACTGTCCATGCGAAAGTATAAACGAACGTTGCCACCGCTGCCTGGCGAGGTCCAGGACTACTTCAAGGATTTTACTGCGAAGAAGCATGAGCTCATTGACAGTATAGTTAAAGTCAACTGCAACCGTGTGTCCGCGCAAAGGATTTGCTATAATATCGACTCTGAGCTCTATGGCCGCTACAACAACCCAGAAACGCTTGATTCCATCCGTCAGGTGCGTGCAGAAGTAAAAACCACGATTGAAGACATTCAGAAGTTGCTTGTGTCACTTGACAAAGAGATTGGGCAATCATATCCACAGGATGTCCAGCATCTTTTTCTTCAACAGCTGCGTAAGAGCACGACCGAATTCCTCGGCATCCTCATTCAGACTCGACAGGACATGATGGACACCTGTTTACAGTATGTCAAGTACATTACGAAGCAATACACAGTGATAAATCCGCAGATGACGATCAAAAAGACCAAGCTATTCATGTCCAGCAGTACTTACTCACTTGTGTTGCCACACGACACTCCAGACGAGAACGCTAAGGTCTGTCAGTTTTATAAGGAGATAATGGCCGAGATTTTGTTTCGGCGAGAGGACATGCATTTTTTACTTGAGACTGTCAAGGTCATTGATGCGCTAATGCCATCGCTTAAAGTCATTGAGGATCGCTTCTCTGTTGACGGATACGTAAAGGCGTACCGTGACGAAGAGGAGGAGATTGACTCGGGCAGCGACTCGACCCTCAGCAATAGCAGTAGTAGTCACAGCAGCAGTAGTGATGAAGAGGATGTACTCAACAATAGACATGGCCTCACGCATGACGATCCGGACGACGAAGAGGACTTGATGGTGGTTGGCCATCGGCTTGTGAAACCTGGTATTCTTCGACGCATAGCCAACTTGATATTCAGGTGGCGGTACTCTCGTCTAGATGACGGCAGTATTGGCTATGAGTTGAACTACCGCGACAACACAGAAGAGCCTTTGATTAGCCCATCGTTCGAACGCTTTGAACCAAGCGAGCGCGGCAGCCACCACAATGAGCATGACAGTAGAAGAGGAAGACGGCGACGGCGGCGACGGTGCTACACAAGAGGCGACAGACAGTGCCGGCTTAGCAGCTGGCGCCTCGAGTTCATGGTGGGCGTCGGGCTTGTTCTGTTTACGCTGACACTGGTGATGATTCTTATTTTCGAGATGATCAGCTCATAGTAGGAGGGGAAGAGTCCCTGGCACGCCGGGCTCTGCTCGAGGAGATTACTATTTATTTACGACTTGCATTTGTTTTATTCTGTATACATTGTATATACTTCTATCGCGACTGGCTGCTGGCCGGGTCGCTTGAGTCTCTGACATTTAATTTATTTGTTCACGATGCGCCATGCCATAGCGCTTTGAGATTTCACTTCAAGAAATTAGGAGTTTCAACCAGAAACCAAAAGTGTAAAAGTGGCCAGCCTGAAACGGTTATGCACTTGATAAAGGAATGAGCTCTAAACAAATCAAGGACATGAGTACCTGAAAAAAAAAAAACTTTTAAAAAAATTTCAGTTTGACACCTGGAAAATAATTAAAATTATTGTAAAGTTTTTCCATTTGTATCTTCTCGACTAATTATCCGTTAAACATGCCGAGATGTTACTACTCTGCCATCTCAATAGAACTAGAACACTGCAGTGACAATCTTGTCGGGAGTTTTTCTCTACACGGAGAGGGTTGGTCAACAATTTATCGCCATCTATTTAAAATGAAGCAGAATCGAGGATATCACAGTGACCACCTGTTAAATTGATTTAATTTGAATTTTTAATCAACTTAAAACTAGCTAAAGAGGCAGTAGGCTGATAATATTATAGGCCAAGTTTTCAGACGTTTTAACTGATCTGATTGCGGGTGCCTGACAAAATATGCAGTTTGCCATTTTATATAGATAAGAAATATGATAATCATGCTTACAGTTTGTTGTTTTGAATTAACTAAATTTTTGTACCAGTATCAGTTTTCACCTGGTTTCATTTATTTATTTCCATTTAATTAAATTTTTTTTTTTTTTTTTGGGTCGGTTGTCTTTAGAGGGTCTATGGGTACCTCGTCAGTTGTGGTCATCTTGCCAGGTACCAGCCGCCCAAAAAACCCCAAACTGTTCAACGTTTTAAAACTCAAAACAGCAGTTTTCACTATTGCATCTTCAATTTTTTTGTTTACGCCATCAGTCTGTTACTTCTCCTTCTCATACATACTACACAATTATTAACGAGTTCTTCTACGACCACTATCTACTCAATTATAGAATTTTGTTTAAACTATCTAGTTTGATTTTTTTATATCCTTTTTTTTCATTACTTTCTCTTCCTTTACTAATTACGCTCAACCCATTTGTCTTTGTAACTCACATCTCACATTACATTCACTCCCTTCTCCTCCATCCCTCCCGCGAATACGCTAGCCCAAATGGAGTTCAAGTACACGCTGACAGCACCTGCGGCATACACCAAAGAGACCGTACGATGCCTGCTATCGACTATTTTGTTCCACCGAATGCTGGGCCCTGCCCTACCCTCTCGCCACGAGATTCTTGGTGGCAGGCTTAGCTACCCTGCAGTTGTCGACGCCGGGGCAGTTGAAATCGAAGAAAAAGTTAACGCCGCAGACTCGCTTGTGCGCAAAGCGCTTGTCGCGGCGGCCACCAAGCATGCCGCTAATACCAGTACCAGCACATCTGCCGGTGTTGACTCTTCATTGAGATCTGCATCAACTGTGCCTGTATCATCATCGTCACCAACTACAGCAACAACTACATCTGCGTCAAGACCGCCGCTGGTGGCGAAGGTTGTCCTGAAGGTCAGGTTTTTTGGGACACCGGACCAGCAGCCTCGCGCCAAAAGCTGGTTTCGCCAGGGTGATGGTTCACGGTGCTGGGAAAGCTGGCAAGTCACCATATCTTTCACACAGACGCCCGGGTCTCCGCTATCTTCAGCTGCTGCGGCCGCCCCCGCAAGCCCCAGCCGTGCCAACCCGCGCCGCAGCAACAACAGCAGTAACAGCGGTGGTACGGGCGGCCCTGTCGGTACGAGCGGGAGTGGCACCAGTACAAGTTCAAGCACGATGGAACTTGTTCAAGACCTTAAGGCTATAATGCTCGAAGTGCTCAAAAATGCGAGCCAGTCGTACATACCCGCCATTACTTCGCCTGATGTGTCACCGTTTCCATATGAAATTTCTGTTACCTCAGTATCCAGTAGTAGCGGTAGCAGTGGAGGTGTGTCTGGCGGAAATGACTGGGGCTCCGTTATAAAAAAGATCCTCGACTAACTGCACTATCATCCTTGAGGTTAGCAAAAAAAAAAAAACGGCAACTTCTTTAATCCATCTCCTTTATTTATGACTGGAACACCACATGCCATGTGGTCTACCAACCTCACGATACTACGCCATTCACTCGCATATTAATAAGACTGGTTCGTTAAGTTACATTTCTTAATACTATCAATTTTTTTTATTTTTTTATTTTTTTCGTACTGCAGTATCAACTAGTTGAAATGCTGGTGGTTCTGAAAGTTGAATCCGTCGTAGTTCTGATTCCAGTGAAGCCCATTTCCCGGAGTGCTGCTACTAGAGTTGCCAGTGGCGCTGGGATGAAAGTTGTTGTGGACGCTGTTTTGGTGGGGTTGGTGATGATGATGATTCGCACCGGGAGTGTCGCCAAGCTCGGTGTCGCTGAAGTGCAGGTTGTAGTACTCTGGAAACTCTTCATACAACTGATCCAGTAGGTGGTTCTCCAGATGCGGTGTGCCCATTGACATTTCAATTCCACTGTGTCCCTGTTGCAGCGGCGACGGCTGCTGCTGCTGCTGACGGCTGTGATGGTGTTCGGCTGCGCTGCTATCAAACGGACCTATGCCAACGCTGTATGGTTTTACGCCGTGGTTATCCTCGTGGCCATGATTGTTGTCACTAGTATCTGACGACGCGTTGGCAGCTGACTCTTCTGAATTCTTTTGCTCCAGCAGCTGTGCTTGTTCGCGAGCCTTCTTCTCTTCTTGCTCTTTTTTCTTATTTTTCAGTGCTTCCTCATTTAACCGGTCAGTATCCTTTGTGTACCGTACGAGCCCATTCGCATCGTCTTCACGGAACATGGTTTCGGTATCACCAGAAAGAAACACAGTACTAGCACGCTCTACAGCCAAACCAGTACCGCCAGCCCACGACTTAGATAGACCTTGAATTGTCTTGCTCCATTTCTTGAGCACCTGTTTGGTCTCTTCAAACTCTTTTTTAGACGTCGAGGTGATATGGTGAAACAGCACAAAACTTAGCAGCGTCGAGAAGTTGAGCCGCACCATCGAATGCCAAAACGACTTGAGATGCGGATTGTCAATCTCAGACGTGTATTTAACGATTCTCTGAATAATAGTACTTGCTTGTGAGCGATACTTAAGCAGGGTCTCCCGGTCAAGCAGGTTAGTGCAGCTAGGATGTAACTTGATCCGATGTAGTAGAACAGCAATTGTAAGCTCGGCGAGATGCAAAATACCATTCTTTTTAATGTCGTTTTCATTGACACAAGACATGTGCTTGAGCTCTTGTGGCAGTTCGTCGCGCCAATATTGCAGCGCTACAAAATACTTATCCACTTTCTTTATGGTTTCTGCTGCCTCCTTATACCGATCTGCGTAGTTCTTGACCGAGTAGAGGTCTTTTAAAATACCAGCGAGAATACGCGTAAGCTTTCCAAAATGTATAAAAAGTGAAGAACTTGGATCTTCCTCTGTGTACTCGTCCCAGGTTGAGTTTTCATCGTTTAGGATAGACGGCAGGCCGAGATTGGCGCTGCACCATTTTTCAACAAGATAAACAGTCGCCCAAAGTCGTTTCCGCAGGCGTTTTTCAGACGAGCTGATAGACCAATCGCTGCAATCAAGGTGCAAACCAAGGGTGTGTGAAACAGATACCAGTTTGGCCATAAGCAAATTGGCAGAAAACAGAGTTGAGTTGTCGCTCTGGATTACGTGTTTCTGGGCCAGTAGTAGCAGGCCCTGTACGGTACCTAAGGTCGGATGATTCAAGCTTCGCTCGACAGCAATCTCGCACTCATCAAAAAGCTCATCATATAACTGCCTGGGAAGATCCTTGACACAAAGCTCCTCATCGTACTTGTTCCAAATCACACTGATTGCCAACAACCCCGCATAAAGACAAATATCAATATTCTCGCTTCCCTTTGAGTACTCTGCATAAAATTTCTTGCGGTCAACAATCGGGTAAGTCGGATAAACCAGTCGAAAAAATAGCCTTAGCAGCCGGTCCTCCGTACCTCTAGTGAGCGCCTTTAGGCGTTTGCGCTGCGCCGCTATTTCGTCCTTTACCACTTTACCGCGATTGTCTGAAAATGCCAAAAACTGGACCGGAAATGTTGGGTCGTCTAAAACCTGACGCGCAGAACATTTGAAGAAAGAAGCTACGTGGTTGTCATCATACTTGTAGTATTGCATCAAATGTGGATCAAAGTCAGCAGAAAAGCCCAGGTAAGCAACAGTGTCACAGTTCTGTGGAATGAGCGGCGGCGCGATCTCCTCCACATAATTTGACGGGCCCTGTAGATCCTGTAGCGGCGGAACATTGAGGCTGCGTGGTAGATGGGTCTCAGCCTTGACAACCTTCTTCCGTTTCTTTCGGGGGTCGGATGAGGGATACACACAACCCAGCCCGGCTTCTTGGCAACTGATGCAGGCGGGACTGTCCTCTGACTGTGAGGGCACACACTTTGCTTTACGCTCTTGACAAGTTGTGCATGATTTTCGACGTTTTTCGGGTGGTTTAGAAGTGGTTGTAGCGGCAGCAGTAGCGGCAGGCGGTTCGTTAGCCATCAAGGTTGATATAATGTACTGGGGTAACGAAGCTAGTGGTAGGATGACTATTTCTTGTTAAAAGAACGTTTTTAAAAGCAAAAACTAATCAACGCGGACGGATTTATGAAGATTATATAGATATTTAAATATAGGAGAAGCTTGATGCCTTGTGATTCTCCAGGAAGGAATCCTTTTGTCAGATAGGATCGCTAAGACAACGCTTGGTAGGGAAAAAAAATAATTGAAAAAAAAAAAAAAATTACTTTCCGACTATAAAAGAGGTAATTGAGCCCGTTTTGACCTGTCGGGATTTTTGATAATTTTTTTTTTTTTTTTGATTCTTTTCGGAAATTAAATTAGCTTTCAGAAATAAAAACAAGAATTTATTGTTACAATGAATGTCACGTGGATAATAACAATTTTCAGTTGCATTAGCAAATACAAAATTCTGATTTTTCATGTTCCAACTGTATTCTATTTGCCTCGTTTCTTTTTTCCATTAAATGTCATCGTATTTGCAATGGTTTTGCGCTCCGGGATACCTACCAGTATAGTTGTGTATGTCTAGAATGTTATGGTTTTGGACGGTTGAAAATTAAAAGTTATACAAGTCACACACAGTAGGCAGTCCAAAACGAGCCTGAGACCCAGCCAAAAAAAAAAAAAAGTAAAAACTCACTGACGCTCAGCGCCAGATGTTAGATGGAAAGCAAGTTGAGAAATAAGAATCGTTTTGTGTACAACTTTTCATTCAGGAAATAAACACACCAGTACTGGTAGTTTCGAATAACGGCTAAAGAAAAAAAAAACATTCCCCCAGTCTTATGGCAACAGTAAATGTAGCATCAGTAGTACTTAGCTACAGGTATATACACATTAGGTTCTAAGCTAATCAACGACAACAAGTGGGGAAGGAGGAGAGATTAAGATTAAGAAAAACCGGAATGTGCTAAACAACTCTGATAGACAACCCATTTCTTTACTTCAATTGTTTAGTAGAAATCTTGAGTTTAATTTTTGTACACAATCTCAGGTTTCTGAGCAAGTAGGTTCAACCAGCAAAGATGTATTTAGACTATAATTCTTAGTGAAACATTGTAATTTAAATAGGGTTGGTTTTGTAGATGTTAAGTCTCAAGTTTAGATGACCGTCCAAAGCTTGTCTAAAGCTTGATGAATTTTATTAAAAAAACTTTTTTTTCAGTCTGTAGGCTGTGTTTTCATTTATTTCAGCCTTACAACTTATTTTTTTAATCCCTTGTAAAGCTAAATTCTTTCTGCTCAAGCTTTCCAAAGATTTTGAACATTTTTCTCATTTGAATGGTCTGTTAATACGATGTGATTAAATATAATCGCTACCGCACCTCCTTAATTGATGGTTAGCTTAACTGCATAGCCTTCTAAGGTTTTTTACCGCCACGCCCTCCCACTCGACCTAACACTATGTAGTGACGATCCTAATGGGTTTCCTTTGACCCACGGACCAGGTTCGTGGAAAATTCAGTGCCATTTAGGCAAAACAAAGTATACATTATAGTAAATGGCGCAGCTCCGTTAATTGGGTTACTTTTTGTTGTATTAATGTCTTCTTAGTATGATGTTTAAATAGTTTTAAGGACTATAAAATCATCAGATTGATACGTAGTTAATTCATTTACTTAAACTAGGCATGTTTTATGTTTTCAGTGAAATTGATTTGCCATCTTGCATTTAGTAAATACACATTCAATATCATTATTATACAGTTAAAATTATCATTATACATTAAATTTTCTTTCTATAGTTGGTTCATTTTTCAACACCTTTTCAAATCTGTCTCTAGCAACACCCACATTTCATTCATAGTCGACATTCCTATTGAACTTTTATTTGAATGTTCAGAAATTCCTGTCACCATGTCATTGACTTTCACAGGTCTCAGATACGTGCGCCCTTTTACCCAGATATTGGCTTGGTTGTCTTTAATCAGCTCGCTTTCTGTTATAAGCGAAAGCTCTGTTGAATTTGTAAGAGATACCAATAAATACTCTGGAGAAGATGCAAGTTTTTTGATAATATCTAACTCTAGCCCGTCTTTGATTTCTTTTGAAATGCCTTGCAATTGTTGGCCTGTCAATACTAGAATTGCATTGTCTGAGATAGAGAGGTCTTTTTCTAAGTTAGCCTGTAGCAAATCTAGCTCCAACTGTCCAAATATTTCAGCTGCTGGCATGCCTATTCCCAACATGTCACTTCTCATGATTTTTTTGCTTTCAATAACTTGGTATTGTTGGAAAAACCCCCAGTCTTCTACAATCTCTGATTGAACATAACATTCGCTGTCAAAATAAAAATGGAAATTCATCGACTTTAGGTGCTCCTCAACCATACCTTTAGCCGCAATAGGTATAATAAGATAATCAGAAAAATGGCTGGGTAATAACATTACTGCGTGGCCTTCATTTTTCAGAGAGTTGACCAAATATCTTGTATCAAAGTCATCAATTTGAAGAGCTGTAAATTTGTTCATAGTGACTACTGCCTCATTTTTGCTTTTCAAGAAATCACCAAATAACAGACCTACGACTTCAGTCGGACAGATTATGCTTATTTCGTTAGGAGTAATAGAAATTCCAAAATATGTTTCTAGTTGTTCAATTTTTTTCTCTAGCTGATTTTCGGAAAATGTTTCTTGCGATGCTGACAGATCAAAATTTGTGTTGTCGTCTGCGGAGTCTGTCCGTACATGATGTTTGGAAGAGTTGTTGAATTGCTGTGGAATGAAACTTATAACGCTCACGCTGCTTCCATAGCTAGATGGGTCGGAGCTTAGTTCACCAGAAAAATAGGCATTATTATTTTTGTTTTTATAATCTGTCAAAAAAAAGTCGTTGTAGTCATCATCAACTGTATTATTATCGTTGTAGTTTCGCCCGGTGCTAGTGTCACTATCACTTTCATTTTCGTCACTATACACGAATTCTTTCACTGGAGATTCAAAATTGCAGTTGTTTTTTGAATGAAATAGCGTCTGTCTTTGCTGTTTGATATATTTGTCCTGCCATACTCCTGTGATGATGCTAATAATACCATAAGAGAAATCAGGTAAAAACTTCTTACTCGCATTTATGACTGTGAGCTCTGTTGGTAATATTTTTACTTGCGACGGCATTGTTAGAGCGATATTAGTGTGTTTCTGTTTGTACTGATTATTGTTAAAACTGGGTAATGGAAGTCAGCACTGTCCATTCAACCTGAGCCGTGACAGCGTTTAGTTGGTCCATTAAAAGAAAAAAAAAAACGAGAGGAAAGAAAAGAAGAAAATGAAATAGAAAAAAAAGTAAAAAACTAATTATATATATCATTTTGTAAATAAATATTTCAACTTTTAAAACTCGTATGAATTATTCGACTTTCTTGTTCTTGCCACTTTTTTGTTTTCAGAGTAATAAGGCTACAATTGTATTTTTTGGGCCTTCCATGAAAAAAGAACTGTTGAGTCCCCACCGCTTCAAAATCAAAAAAAAAAAAAAAAAAAAAAAAAAAAAAAAAAAAAAAAAAAAAAAAAAA
>JAKVQX010000568.1:0-14381 GCA_030463015.1 Geotrichum citri-aurantii
ACCAAAAAAAAAAAAAAAAAAAAAAAAAAAAAAAAAAAAAAAAAAAATCAAAGTGAGTGGTGTGTTTACATTTTTCCTTTTTCAGAACATGTTACAGTGACAAATACTTTATGACTTAGAACTTATTTCAAGTTTTAAATCTGAATTTTTATGACAGTTAAATGTTTTTAAAAAACATTACTTAAGCAAGTTTGATTGATTTTTTCTTTTATTGGTGTTGTTTGGCACTAACCTACAATAAACCAAATCTTTGATTATGCAAACCAAATTCTATATTTTAACCAAACTTCTTTCTAACCAT
Source organism: Geotrichum citri-aurantii (assembly GCA_030463015.1). NCBI lineage: Eukaryota > Fungi > Ascomycota > Dipodascomycetes > Dipodascales > Dipodascaceae > Geotrichum > Geotrichum citri-aurantii. Next base: position 302 of record JAKVQX010000568.1, read on the forward strand.
TTACATGGTTTATTATTGGTTTATTAAATATCTACTAACCCAACCCAGCCAGCCCAGCCCTTTGAATTCCTGTTCCGTCCATTTGTGATCACCAAAAACAAACGAAACAAACAAACCGTCGTGTGTGTGTGTTGACCACCCGCTGTGCTTTGTCGTAGACTCGCCTACTCATTTTTTTTTAAACTAAATTTACTTTTTTATATAAATAAACTGATTTTTCTTGTTTTTTTAATCTCATTTTAAATCTTCTTTTTACCTTTTTTTTTATTTTCCTCATCTCCCTTGAAGCATATTTCGTAGCATCATTGTCACGATCTGCCCATAAGTATTCTACAAAAAACAACAACTACAACATAATGCGTTTGAACTCGCTTATTTCTCCCATTGCTTTTGCTTCTCTCACAGCTGCCCAGTCGTCATCCGACATTTGCCGTGAGACCCTCACCGCATCTTCGCAGTCTGACCTTGACTCTATTGCCTCTTGTTCGCTTTTCGAGGGTGATATCATCCTCAGCTCGCCTATAGAGTCCGCAAACATCAAAGGTGTGACCAGTATCTCTGGCTCGCTAATTGCTCGCAACATTACTTCTCTCCAATCTCTGTCAGCTCCATCGTTGCGTAACATTTCTGAGTCTCTTTCACTGGAAATTTTGCGCTCTCTTTCCTCGGTATCGCTACCGCGTCTTGTCGATGTTGGTGATATCAGTCTCGTAACGCTCAACGCACTCAATGGGGTGTCGCTTGAAGATGGCATCAGCAAGGCCCGGTCTCTTGTCATTTCTGACACAACTATCAACTCCATCGCTGGCTTTGATCTCCGTACCGTCGACACCCTGAACATTAACAACAACCGCTACCTCAATACTCTCAACTTCAACCTTGAGTCTGTTAGCAACATTCTTGATTTATCATTCACTGGTAACAACGTCAAAATCAGCTTTCCTAACCTTGCCTGGGCCAACAACATCACTATTCGTGACACCAACTCAGTTTCCCTGCCCAACGTGACCAAGATCAATTCAACTCTTTCGTTCACCAACAACACCGTTGAAAGCATCTCGCTGCCCAAACTCAAGGAGGTTGGCGGCTCGCTAGCTATTGTTTCCAACTCTCAGCTCACCAATCTCACCTTCGCTTCTCTTGAGTCCATTGGCGGCGCCTTCCAGATTGCCAACAACAGTAAGCTGCCATCAATTCTAGGGTTCCCTGTACTTTCTACTATCGGAGGCGCCATTGACTTTATTGGCGAGTTTGACAATGCTACTATTCCTGAGTTGTCTGTTGTTCGTGGTGGTGTCTACATTGAGTCCAATTCTGATGAGTTTAACTGCTCTTCGTGGAACCAAGCCCAGAAAGACAGCGTTATTAGAGGTGACTCTTACGAGTGCAAGGGCGCTTCCGTGTCCACCTCGGTTGCAATTACTGAAACTGCAACCGGCACCGTCCGTCGCTCATCTGCCGCTGCCAGCGCCACTGCCACTACCACTGAGTCCCACTCTGCCTCGTCCAACGGTGTCGGCGCCGTGGAGTACAGTGCTGCTGGTGCTCTTGCTGCTCTTATTTTCCAGTTTTTGTAAAAAAGGACAAGTATTGTCTTTAAATTTTCTTTTTAGCGTTGGTGCGCATCTTTAATATCGGAGTTTGTGGGTTTTTTATTTAAATAAATTATTCAAAGTAGTTTAATGATTATGAAATTATTATTATAATTTTTTTTGGTTTCTATATTTGCATTGCAAAGTGGTGTTTTCATTTCAAATATTCCAACCAAACCTCTTCTTTTGCTCTTTTTATTATAGTATGTAATTTTTTTTTTTGGTGGTTGGCGATCATTATTCTCAAAAAAAAATGCAGCCTTTATCTACTCGACACCCCACTTGGCGTTGGCCCGCTTCTTGCCGACCTGCGGGCGCAAATACCCGACAACCACAAGCATGGCGGCCACCGTATAAACCAGTTGCTGTTTCGAAAACGCAATGGTGTTGAGCACGTCAAACGGCTTGGACGGCGTCACGCGCACAACATAAACGTCAGTGCCGGCCGCGGCCACGAGTGCCGTCGACTCTAGGGCGGTGGGGCCAGACACCAGTAGACCTCTGCTGTCAATGCCACCACCACCACCACCACGAGTGAGCAGCAGCGGCAAGTTGTACGTCAAAACCGTTGACTTTTGGGATTGAGACAGCAGCGTGGCGGCCTTGTCAAAAAAGCTTTTGGCTGACACTGCTGCAGTCGTGTTCTTGCCCTTTTCAGTTGCACTTATGGCCGGGCTCAGTAGCTGGGGTTTGGAGTAGCCAAAGAGTTGGTTTGAGCGCGTTAGGAGCAGCACGTCGCGGACAGTGATACCGTGCTTCGTGACTGTAATGCCCAGCTTCGCCGTGCCAGAGAGGCCTGTAAGAAACGATTTGTCGAGAACGTATGGCGCTGGAAGTAACCCACTGAAAGACGAGTAATAATCCTCATCAGCGTGTGTGCGGGTGTTGGGCTCGCTGGACTCGTAAAGGTCCCACACCGTAAGTTGCTCGCCGAGCGTCGGTGCCGCCGCAGTGTAGGTGTACACGAGCCAGTGCTCGCCCTGGGCAAGCGCAATATCGCGCGTGGCATCAACGGCGTCATGTGTCTTGGCATGCAAAATCCGGCCGGTTACGGTGTCGAGCAAAAACACTTGAAGGCGGTGCTCCTCTGCACTGATGGTCGCGACCGACAGCAAGTTGGCGTGAAGATACTTGTACAAAACTCGTCTGTCCTCAAGCACCTGTCCAACGTTGACAGTCTTATCGAGCTTGGGCCGCGTAGCCGTCTCTGCCACGACGTAACCGTGGTCAAGGTTGAACTCCCAGGTTTTGGTCAAAGCCAGCTTTCCCTCACCGTTAACGGAGATTGTGTAGCCCCAAACGCTGTCGTCGTTGACGCGGTAAGAGTAGTAGATCTCAGTGAGTGCAGAAGTCTCGTAGACGGTAATAAGTTCATCAGCAGTGGTCCAGGCGTAGAGACCGGACGGTAGTTCGACAACTTTAAAAACAGTTTGATCGGCGCTCAGTATCTGATCCGTCTTGGTAATCTCGCCAGTCAGAGCGTCGATTACTGTCACAGCACCAGTCTTGGTCACAATATAGACAACAGTTCCAACAAGACGAACAGTCGTATCTTTACCATTTTCGGCGCCGACTTCGACGCCATCAAGTGCCCAGACAGTCTTGCCCTTCAAAAATGTGTCGAGTGCAACGACACGGCCAGTGCGACCGCTAACAATAACAAAATACTGGTGAAGGCCAAATTCATTGGCACGCTCAAGCTCAACCTCGTCGACGGCCATATACGATGATTGTAGCGTGCGGATAACGTGATGCGGGAACGCCTGAAGATCGCTTAAATGGCGAACAACACGCTTGATGTACGCAAGGAACATGTTAGAGTTGGACCCTTCGTCTAGCGAAATCTCTTCTCGGATACCAGCAACAGTATCAATTGCAACAGCCTCAGGGAGTTGAACAAAAATTCCTGCAATCGGGCTTGCAGCGATACTCTCATCGCGCTCCCAGAGAAGCTCCGATCCAGAAACAAACTGAAAAATGCCATTGGAGTACTGTACGACATAGTTGCTGCCTACAGTAGAGACTGCCAGAACAGGCGCGGAAACAGAAAGCTTAAAAGTAGAGACAACAGTATTCGTGGCGGCGTTAATGACCTTGAGTTCGTTATCGGAGGTAATGATAGTAAAAGTTTCAGCTTCGGCGCCAACAGCGATAGCCGCAACCGGTATCTCCAAATGGTTCAACTCACCCAGGCTCTCAGGGTCGTAGACAGTAACAGTGCCAGAAGCTGACTTTGAAACAATTAGCTTATCGCTGATGGCAATCGACTCAACGTCAGACTCAGTGATGCTATCTATAGACTGCAAATCCTCACTGAGCTTCAAAACAATGAGCGAGTCGGCATTGCGTAAAACAAGAATGTCTCCCTTAACCGAGACAAAGCTGCCGTCAAATCTGGTGGCTTCAACCAAAGTTTGGCCATCAAAGTCAATCGTTGATACTGTCACAGCGCCGTCTTGTTCAGCAAAAATTGCACCGCGCTCAATTGCGGCGATCGCCGCACCCTTGTTGTTGATGGTAAACTGCTTGATTCCGGACTGTTCAACAATATGAATGTCGCCAGAGGCCTCGCCCACTAAGATAGCGTCTCCACTAGTGCCCAAAGCAGTGATCTGGCCAGGGGTCGAAAGCTCCCAGTCCAGACTACCGTCTGCCCATGCGACGCGATAGAGCACCGAGTTTCCGGCTGGTCTGGTCACCGCCACAAGCACGTCATCACCACTGGCAAGAGGCAGCACGCGGTGCGCTATAACTCCGCCGTCAGCAAAAGACCGACGCCAGGCGATTGACCCGTTTTTGGCGTGCAGAACCGCGAATATGTCCGATTCAGTGTAAAAGCCGATGTAGTCGCTCGCACCAGATACCGGCACATGGACAGCACTAACAAGTCCAATCTGGGCTCGGTGCCAGTCAAGCACGCCAGCTTCGTCTTCGTATATCGCGGCAACCGCGGAAATAAATAGTGCAAACAGCAGCGCCAAGAATGTGAATGGAGTAAATTTCCTGGCTGATTTTATCATGTTTGCGTATTGAGGTTAGAAAAAATTAAAAAAGGAAAGAGCTGGTGGAGGAGTACAAAATTTAAAGCACTAATCGTCGGGTCCGCTCTTGTGCAAAAAAAAAAAAAAAAAAAAGTAACGACTACAAACATTAAGAACAACTACAATAATACAGAACAAAAAAAGCAAACAAACTACGAGTTTTCTAAAAGAAAAGGATAAATGGAGCTCCTGTATGTCAGAAACCAAGAAAAAACTAAAACTCAATTGTGTTATCAAACCCGTTGACTTCTATTAATATATAAGCGTTATGTACATATGAATGAGCAGCGACTAAAAGTTTTCCTTTTTGTCGTCTTCCTCTATTGATACAAACACAGACGAGATATCTCCTTCGCTGGGCTCCGCCGTCTGCTCTGGATCTTCGATACCGTCATTTTGCGGCGCCAAGCTGACGGAGTGTGGAATCAGTCGGATCTGAACGTCGGTCTCCTCCTTCAGATCATCCCACGGCGAAATGTCCTCCCACTCTAGCGGCTCTTCGTCTTCTTCATAGTCACCGTCCTTGTCACCACTGCTTCTGGTGTCAGATTGTGCCGCTTCCCGCGGTCGTTTTTTGTCATCGACGGGAGCGTTTTCTTCAAACACAGCGTGCTTCTGCTTCTCTTGATCAGTGGACGCCGGCGCGTCCTTAAAGAACGCACCGCTGAGGCCCTGCTCTATAATATTGCGTGATACCTCACGGTTACGCTCGCGAATCTCCGTGTATCCTGTCCGCGCAATTTCGAGGCGACGCTCGCGCTGCTGGCGCTGCTTGTGAAACTTTTCTCCCTTTTCGAACTGCGTATCGACACGATCTTTCCACTCATGGTACTCTACAGCACGGTAGCCTCGCGGACCAAACCACCACGAAACTTTTTCTCCGCGCCGCTCTGCCTTGGCGCGAGCCGCAGCAGCATCAGCCTGCCATGGGTCGTATTGCAGCTGCAACCGCACGAACTCGAGACCGGATAAAAATATCAGGTAAGAGCCAGTTAACACGCTTGTGAACTTTAGAGCACGCGCACGCCACACATATGGTGTGTCACGCGGAATGCGCCGCCAGGGCAGCCAAAACAGATACAGGCCGCCGAGAAGCTGAAGACCAGAAAGCGAGTACAGGCAAGACCGGCAGTCATTCGCGGGGATCAGGGGTCCCCAGATATCAAGACCAAAACTGGGATTAGGATAACGCTTATTAGGATCGACGGGTGGTGGGATCATGGAACCGGGTGTGTGCTTCAAGGCTGGTACCGAGCGTTGTTGATTGTATCGGAAAATCTGGTGGGGGGTGAAAAAGGAAGGTGAAGAAACCGAAAGATTTTGAGAGAAAAAAAAAAACCAAACAAAAAAAAAAAAAAACCAAACAAAAGCAAGTCAGTCCGGGGTGGCCACACAAGTAACGGGTCTTTTTCAGTTGCACTAAAAAGATCAGCTAATTTTTTTTTTTAATAAGAATTTTTGAAAAAAAAAGGTTTTACAAGACGGTGATTGTCGGCAAAATCAAATGCGGGCGGGGCGGGCTGGCAGGCCAGTTGGATTTATTTTATCAGGGCGCAAGAAGAATGTGTGCCGAGCAAACTGAAATCGGCCATCAGACGCGTCTGGCTCAAGAGAAAAACTAGAAATAAAAAGAACGTGCAAACAAGAGTTTAACGAAATGATAACTTGGTATACTATACAACTAGATGCTTTAAAATATAATTGTAGAAGCTCTGGTGCGGAACCGTCTTGACTTGTTAGAAATTTTGAAATTCATGGCAACACTTCTGCTATATCTCTAGGCTGCCGTTTATTTCCTTTGTTTTTTTTGTTTTTTTTGATTGCCACTGGCACCGTTTGAGCCAGTCTGTCTTTACTGCCCTGTGTTCTCAAGTAACGCGTCTGAACTTCAATCAGCAACGGTCAGATCAAGCTTGTTGGCTCAATCTGCTCGGTCTACGCATGGCAGAAACGTTATTCCTTCAGTAAAAAAAATTAAAACTTACAGAAATTATTCACGCAACGCTGTTCACTTGAATCTGCCCTTTTTTCACCATCCCCTGTACTTCATTTCTTACCTCTCCTGAACGGCAACGGTGTGACCTTTTGTTTTGGCACGTTGGCCGACCAGGGACCGTCCTTTGTAGACCACTTGCTTTACAATTCAGTATTGATCAATACAGGGTTAGGGTAATTTAAATCAAAACAACGTTTTCAAACCCAGTAATCAACATGTTTTTTTTAATTTCTCAAATTCATTCTCCTTCCTTTACCGCTAATATAAAACCTACCAGACCGCCGCCAGATGGACCTTCAAAGACTTTGCATTTTACTCTTTCTTGTTCTGCATGCTAGCTAACTAACTGTTTGCCATTCTTTAAACCTTCCCCCCTTTTTTTTTGATAGTTCTGCAGCTTCAAGCACAACATTATTTGCCTAAATCATTTCTCTTTTGCCATGGCAGATATTTTCGAATTCGATGACGATGACGCGCTTGCCGGTGATCTCTCCGAGCTCGCTCTGGCTCATTCCGGTGATACTGCGCTAGAGATTTCCGAGCGCAACGACACTATTGGTGACTTGTACCAACATACTGCGTCCAATCCCATTGTTATCGCTAAGTCGCAGCATCGGCGCACGGGCTCGACGGGCTCGATCCTCGTGGGATCGGCCGGCTCATACACGAACCGTCTCGGAAAATCCTTTGAAGTTGGCATCGCCGAGCCGTTTGTATCTAGCTATGCACAGGAACCCAGCTTGCTTGAAAACACTCAGCTGCGCCGCAAGATGGTTCCCGACGATTTTGAACCTCTAAAGGTACTTGGCCAGGGCACTTACGGAAAAGTGTTGCTAGTGCGCGAACGCTCGTCTGGCCGTTTATATGCGCAGAAGCAGCTAAAAAAGGCATCCATGATTGTCGAGGAGAAGAAGATCCAAATGACCAAGACTGAGAAGGAGATCCTTGAGTCCGTCCGCCACCCGTACATTGTAAAGCTTTTCTACGCGCTTCAAGACCAAAGCAAGCTTTACTTGATTCTTGAGTACGCGCAGGGCGGTGAGCTCTTCCACTACCTCAACAACCAGGCCATGCTTTCTGAGGATACAGTTTCGTTCTATGCTGCCGAAATCATTCTCGCCCTAAATCATCTGCACCGCAACGTTGGAGTTGTGTACCGCGATCTAAAGCCTGAAAATTGTCTACTTGATGCTGACGGCCATCTCGTACTCACAGATTTTGGTCTCAGCAAGGTTGCTACTGACGACTCTGGCCGCTGCCGTACCTTTTTGGGTACGCCCGAGTTCATGGCGCCTGAGATTCTCAAGGGCGATCCTTATGACTACGCCGTGGACTGGTGGTCGCTGGGCGCTGTGTGCTACAACCTACTCACGGGATCGCCCCCATTCCCGGGCAACAATCATACCATGATTTTGAAAAAGATCCAAAGGGCCAAACGCCCAGACTTTCCCTTTTTCCTGTCTGCTGATGCGCAGGATATTCTGACGCGCTTGCTGCGCAAAGAGCCGCGGCGCCGCCTGGGCTCGGACGATTTTGAAAAATCCATTAAATCACATCGCTTTTTCCGCAAGCTTGACTGGCGCAAGTTGGAGATGCGCGACCCGAGCTTAGTGCCGCCTATTCAGCCGCTAATCACGGATCCGGAGTTAGCTGAAAACTTTTCAAGTGAGTTTACAGAAATGATTGTTGACGATGGTTATGTGTCACAACCCATCCCGATCAACGGCAAGGACAGTACCGAGGACAGCTCACACCCGTTTCAGGGCTTTTCATTCACAGCAAGCCAGAGCTTTATTGACTGCGCGTATTAAGCATATTGATTTTTTTTTTCATTTTATTTATTTATTCTTTCGTTAATCAAGCATTCAGAGATTGTTTCGTACTCTTTCCCACAATTCCCTCAGTAAGTTTTTTTTTTTCTGTATGCACTTGTAGACGTTTTTTCAAAGGTGTCTTTTGTATAATACTTTTTGCTAAGGTGTAGTCTGGATCGTTTAGTTAAAGTCATTTTACCCATAGAATCCCGTTCTTGTAAGGTTACAAGTAGTCGTAAGTCAAAAATCGCTCTATGGAAACACAAAGACATGGAAAGGCCCTTGGAAACGCTGGAGCACAACTTCAGTTTCCTCCCATGGCACGCAAAAAAGACCGGCGTTGATTTGCGGCATGCTTACCGTAGTACCGCTGTCCAACTGGCTTTCGAGGTCTGCAACGGCGTCTTGTGTCGCTTGAAGGATTACTTCCTTGGGTGAGCGCTTAATGCGCGCGAGGGATGACGAATTGCCCACAGACGTGAACAGACATGCAATGCGGAACACAGCACCGCTATCCGCAGCATTATCCTCCAAAAGTAAGCAAGTGCCTAAAAGGGCTTCGGGTGCAGCAGCGTGGGCTTTGCAGTGGTTAACATAAGCACGGTGCGCGCGCGGAAAACGCTTCTTGAACTGCAGCGCAATGCCGCCTCCCCAAGAGCCAATACAATTACACGAGTGTGCAAGCACAGCCCCTGTAGGTGCGGTAAAGAGGTCGCCATGAAAGTACTTGATGGTGGACATAGTGGTAGTCAAAGTTGTCGTCGTTGTTGTCACCGGGAATTCGGGAATTGTGTGGCGGTGGGTTTTCATGTTATTTTAGGCGCTGCAGTTTTTCTTCCTTTTCCTTTCTAACCAGCAACTTCTTCCATTTGTATCATTACTGACGTCCAACTTCCGTCAGACACGACCTGCTCATTCGCCGCTACAGCCCTGAGCAGATCCAAATCTCATATTTATTGCATTGACGTTTTCTTAGCATTTTTTTTGTGCGATTTAGACTCCGCCAGCACACTACTTTTTTCCCGCTTGTATCTATGGACGACATCGACGTGCGCATCCACAAGCTCAGTAATCGACTCGCTAGCGACCCGTACCAGATCCCAGAGAACACACAGTATATCACTTTTCTGCCGAATTCCGAACGTGAGATTTCACCTATTCCTGAGTCTCGGGGGTTCTCTTCGTCGCAGCGGTATGAGTCTTCGGCCTCGCCGTCTCCCAGTGTTTACAGCAAGCACAGTGCCAGCCCGAAATCACCAGCCCATTCCGATACCCGGTCTGCTCCTCCGCAAGCCGGGGGGAAGCGGGTCAATCCAATTTTCAAAAACATAAAAAAGAAGACTGCTTTTGCATTGAAACCGGGAAGTAAACCGTCACGACAGACGCCGCAGCCAAAGCCCTCTCAAGCTGCTGCGGACCTCTCTAAACCCCTAGGTGGTGGTAAAAAGAAGTCATCAATTTTTTTAACTAGCTCTAGACATACACAGCATCATCGACCTGTGTCGCCCGCAGGCAGATCAACGGGAGGTACTGCTTTTGCAGTGTCTTCTGATCCGTCAAACGACAAGGCGAGTATATCCTCAGGCCTGAAACAAAAACGGTAAGTTTACTCACAAACCGCCGCAAGTACTGCAAACCAAATTAACTAACGGAACTTGTAGAGTCACGTCCGGATCGTCACGGACACAATTGCTACCCAAAGAGACAAAAGAGGTGAGTAATTTTTCAAGTTTGTTAATCTGTGTCCCGTGCTAACAACCCAAGCAGCCGCCAAAGTCACCGCTGATTCTGCCGCCCATGTTAAGCCCGACGCTTCCAGCGTGGTTAGCTGGGGATTCCAACGTTCTACCGGCAACTTCGATACCTGAGCGCATGCTGAGTCCGACTTTACCGCCGATATTTGATGACTCTCCTAAAAAGTTCAGCAGTCCTCGTCAGCCGTATTCACCTGCTAGCGCCAATACCACTAGCGGTACAGAAGATGCCAGCAACCGTAAGCGGTTACCAACGAGTGCTGCAGCCAAGCATTCCGACCTCAAGCGCAGCGATGTTGCGACCCAACCACCAATACGCAAGCGACGGGACTTGTCTGAGCCTATAGAGTCTGATGCGCGCAAGCGGCGCAGTGACTCGGACTCTGAGCCCAAAAAGCGGCGCGGCGACGCGGAACCAATTCGTAAGCTGAGAGTGCCGCAACAGCAGCAGCAACAGACACGCTCGCCATCAGCATTAGTGTCTGCAAAACGCACAAACAGCGGCCGCAAGGAAAACTTTTCTGCTACGTCGTCGTCCGAGACAGAGACATCAGCGCTTGACGCACGTATGCTGCCGCACAAACGATGGAACAGGCTGGCGTGCATGCGCAAGCACGAGGCTGATGGTCTGTCTAAGTCGGATCCTCAGCAGGCTGGCGTGATTGCGATGGATGCTCTATACGCGTACATTTTATCTTTTGACTACGAAGATCGAAGGCACCAGCGCAAGACCCAAACACCCATTGTTAATAACAACTGGATTACACTTATGAAGTACATTAGCTGGCTTATTAATTTGCTTGAGGAGGGGGATTGCAGGTATCTTATTGGCATGTGCTATCAGATCCGGGCGCTTATTCTTCTCCGGTTGGTGAGTCAATACCAGGCAGAACTGAGCGCACTATTAGATTTGGAAACCGGCGACGGCGGCAGCGGCAACGCCGCGAAGATTAAGGATGTTGCGACCAAACTCATGAAAGCTCAAGACAACAGCACGCATGACTTTAGGCGCGGGGTGCGAGACCTTGGACTTGACAAGTTTGAGCGCGTGTTTCCCAAAACGTGGGCACGGCGTGAGCGTGACCTGTTCAGCGCGGCAGATAACGGTGCTAGCAAAGCCGGGTACGATCCTACTTCAGATTTGTACTACCTGCCTTTACACACGTTTTCTTCGCTAGGTGAAGCTGTTGCTGTCGGCTCCGCCGTCACTTGCGAGTGGTGCAGCAGTAACGACATTGCTTTCAAGTCGTGTCTTACCGGCAACAGTATGAGGCGACTCAAGTGACCGGAAGAAGTATCTGGATATTTCAGGCTTGCACACAAACCCTCTTCTTCTTTTTTTTTTTCTTACAACAGTGTATCTTGCAGTTTGTGACGAACTTAAGATCTTCACTCTTGTAAATTTTAAATTAATTATTCTAGTTGGCCCCATCTCTGAAGCACCATAATTATCAGCTGTGCAAACACGATAAAAAACGAAAAAAGTAAAGCTTGAACCCATTAATTGAATTTTATTAGTACTATAAACGATATTACACAATTTTAATTTTTCATGCTGCGTTCAGTGAATTCTTAAAAGTTTTTTTTTTTTCATTTAAAAAATAAACCTCTGTTGGTGCAGAAAAAACACTTGAAATTTTTTGAAAATTTTCCCAAACACAATAATTTTTAACACAAGTAGTCAAAACATAAAATATACAACATTAAAATTAATTACATACTATGACATGTGAAAATATAAGCCAGATAAAATGAAATACCAGCTGCTGTTTGCTACTTTTTTTTTTTTTTTTTTCTGTCAGCAAATTCTAACTCTGGAACCATTCGGCACCAAACCCAATTGCCTCAGCATCCTTCATGAGGTAGGCTTCTTTGCCGACCCGGTCGGCATCTTTGTAGTAGTAATAGGGCGCACCCGCAACACCAAACTCATTTGCATCCTTACGGTCATAAGGTCGACCAAACTGGGCCTCCACATTCTCGGCTTTGCCCTTCAGCTCAAATGGACGGTCAAAAAACTGTGCTTCAGCATCTTTGCGGTAGTAAGGTCGACCAAACTGAGCCTTAACGTTATCGGCACTGCCCTTGAGTTCGAAAGGGCGATCAAAAAACTGCGCCCTAGCTTTCTCAGTGTTGCCCTTTAACTCAAATGGACGGTCAAAGAACTGCGCTCTAGCATTCTCAGTGTTGCCTTTCAACTCAAATGGACGATCAAAGAACTGTGCCCTGGCGTTTTCAGAATCACCCTTCAGCTCAAATGGACGGTCAAAAAACTGCGCTCTAGCGTTCTCAGCGTTGCCCTTGAGTTCGAAAGGGCGATCAAAAAATTGTGCCTTAGCGTTCTCAGCATTGCCCTTCAACTCAAATGGACGATCAAAAAACTGTGCTCTAGCGTTCTCAGCGTTGCCCTTCAACTCAAATGGACGGTCAAAAAACTGTGCTTCAGCATCTTTGCGGTAGTAAGGTTGACCAAACTGAGCCTTAACGTTATCAGCATTGCCCTTGAGTTCGAAAGGGCGATCAAAGAATTGTGCCTTAGCGTTCTCAGCGTTGCCCTTCAACTCAAATGGACGATCAAAGAACTGTGCCCTGGCGTTTTCAGAATTGCCCTTCAGTTCAAACGGACGGTCGAAAAACTGCGCTCTAGCATTCTCAGCGTTGCCCTTCAACTCAAATGGACGGTCAAAAAACTGTGCTTCAGCGTCTTTGCGGTAGTAAGGTCGACCAAACTGAGCCTTAACGTTATCGGCATTGCCCTTGAGTTCGAAAGGGCGATCAAAGAACTGTGCCCTGGCGTTTTCAGAATTACCCTTCAGTTCAAACGGACGGTCAAAAAACTGTGCTTCAGCATCTTTGCGGTAGTAGGGTCGACCAAACTGAGCCTTAACATTATCAGCATTGCCTTTGAGTTCGAAAGGACGATCAAAAAACTGCGCCCTAGCATTTTCAGTGTTGCCCTTTAACTCAAATGGACGGTCAAAGAACTGCGCTCTAGCATTCTCAGTGTTGCCTTTCAACTCAAATGGACGATCAAAGAACTGTGCTCTAGCGTTCTCAGCGTTGCCCTTCAGCTCAAATGGACGGTCAAAAAATTGTGCTTCAGCATCTTTGCGGTAGTAAGGTTGACCAAATTGGGCCTTAACGCTATCGGCATTGCCCTTGAGTTCGAAAGGACGATCAAAGAATTGTGCCTTAGCGTTCTCAGCACTGCCCTTCAGCTCAAATGGACGATCAAAGAACTGTGCCCTGGCGTTTTCAGAATTGCCCTTCAGTTCAAACGGACGGTCAAAAAACTGCGCTCTAGCATTCTCAGTGTTGCCCTTCAACTCAAATGGACGATCAAAGAACTGTGCTTCAGCGTCTTTGCGGTAGTAAGGTTGACCAAACTGAGCCTTAACGTTATCAGCATTACCCTTGAGTTCGAAAGGACGATCAAAGAACTGTGCTCTAGCATTCTCTGAGTTACCCTTGAGTTCAAAAGGACGGTCAAAAAACTGCGCTCTAGCATTCTCAGCGTTGCCCTTCAACTCAAATGGACGGTCAAAAAACTGTGCTTCAGCATCCTTGCGGTAGTAAGGTTGACCAAACTGAGCCCTAACATTATCGGGATTACCCTTCAACTCAAATGGGCGATCCCAGAACTGAGTTCGAGCATTCTTGAGTTCATAAGGTCTGTCCCAGAACTGAGCCTGAGCATTCTTGAGCTCAAAAGGCCTATCCCAGAATTGAGCTTCAGCTTCCTTTCGATCATAAGGAGGTCTCCAGAACTGAGCTTCAGCTTCCTTACGGTCATAAGGAGGTCTCCAGAACTGAGCTTCAGCTTCCTTGCGGTCATAAGGAGGTCTCCAGAACTGAGCTTCAGCTTCCTTGCGGTCATAAGGAG
>JAKVQX010000569.1:0-14365 GCA_030463015.1 Geotrichum citri-aurantii
AAAAAAAAAAAAAAAAAAAAAAAAAAAAAAAAAAAAAAAAAAAAAAAAAAAAAAAGTAGCGCGACTACAGTAAAAAACTAAAAGACTAGAAAAATTCTTTTACATTAAAAGTATTTTACTTTAGTGAAAAACTAGTTGAGTTAATATCCACTTTTTGTAAAATTATTAAACTTGACTCTTTTTTCGAAAATTTTATGTGTTTTATACGTATGTGTTGGATTTGAACAAAAAAAAAAAGAGTGAACGAAATGTAATTTTAAGTTTTTTTTAAGGTCGCGAATGATACTGCTGTCCTGAATGCAGACATTTCAGTTGATAAAATACATGGTAATATGGTGCCTGATTTGCTTCCACAAGCATAATTTCAATGAAAAGCTCAAAAAAGTCTATATTTCCGTTTTTTCAAAACAAATAGCATTAAACTGGTAACTAAAGAAAAAAATTGAAAAAGAAACGCCTGATTGGTTTTTTCGTTTCATGAAGCATCGCAATTAAAATTAATAAATAGGAAAAAAAAAAGATTTCAGAGCGTGTTACAATTTCACATTTAAATCTCATGGTTTCCAACGTCCTATAGATTGATCCATACGCTAAAAAAAAGCCCTGAGATTCACCATGAATTTTTAAGAATGGGTTTAAAAAACAAGTATCATTACTAAAATTTATAGTTTCACACTAAATCATACAATTTTGAACAAAAATCATTTAACAGCACAAAAACATAAAATCATACTATAGTTTATTTAATAAATTTTAGTTGACATCAACTTCAGGCTTTTAAAATGTGTTTTATTTTAGTATTCACACGTATTTAAAAAACTGAATACTTCTGAATGTAAATTTTAATATCTAAGCAATGTTTTAGAACTACATTTTAATTTTGGGTGCCTAAAAAATGTTTGTTTAAGAGTAGTTAACCTTAACTGCATTTCAAAGCCCACACGATAAACTCCAAACTAAAGTTTCACAAATTTATGTGAAGCCTTTTAAACAAGCGTTAAGTGTCAAAATGCCAAAAAAAAGGTTAAAACTTATAGTTAAATGTATCTGAACTTCAGACACGATAAGTCTAAACTTAATAGATCTTCAATTTTTTTTTTCGTTTACTTATTCTATGCCTGAAATACATTATCAGTGATGTACATTATCTAATGCCAGCTTTCGCGACTGAGATGGGCCTAGACCATGTAGAACTGAGCTGCACGTTTTATCACAGTACCAAAGCCGCGCTTGGGGCAATAAAACCCGTCACGGCAACAAAAAATTTCCTAATTTATCAACTGAAAAAAAGACTCTCTATTCCCTTTTTTGTTTGACAAACAAAACTGGAAAACCGGACTCAATTTAAGCTGGTTGTCGGTCTCGCCTCAGAATAAAAACATGTCGGGACTCACTTAAGCTGGCGGCTAAGGGGGCACGGTAATTTTTGAAGCAAGCGTCAGCCGCATATCACATGATAAAAGATAAGATAAGAAACTTTTTAGCGCGCTTGAGCGATAAAGTGTAAGAATTCGCCAATTAAAATCCGTTATTTGCATAATTGTGCTTGTCAGCGTCAACCTTCTTTTTTTATAACTTTTTTAACAGTATTTACATGCAGAAAAAAGCGAAAATAGAAAAAAAAAAAGGTTATTAAACCTATAAAATACACTTCTTTAAATATATATATATACACACATACAAGCTAGTAAGATTAATGGGCTAAACGGTTGTGTTGGGGGTAAAAGCTCTGTTTAATAATTTTTTTTTCAATTTTTTCCATAAAAAAGGGCTTCAGATTCGCTTTCATTTCCCTGTTTTTTTTTTTTAATCCTTTCTCTCAAGTTACAACACGTCCATAATAAGTCCAACTGAACTGAGCACACCATGGGTTGGTTTTCATTTTAGACTTGACTCCAGGGTTTTTCATCAGAAAAGATACTTAAAAGAAGTCAGTAGACTCAGCACAATGGGTAAAATTCAGAAGAAGAAATCACTTCAATTGGCTGTTGTAGTCATCCCAGTGCAGTTTGCCAAGCGGCCATGATTTTTTTGCCTCCAGAATGGCCTTAACATTGTTTCCATCCAAAGCTCACCGAAAAACTGCAACTTTTAGAAGGGGAATTTGAAAACGGCTGAGTGGGCGACATCTAAGCGAACCCATACAACTTAATTGACAGATCGCAGGTCAAAAAAAAAACCACAAATTTGAAATAGTAGGCCTCTACGTTTAGTAGACTAAATGAAACTCCCCGATATGTGCGGTAGTGACTTTCAATTGATACACTGGTACAAGAGTATCGTTAAACAAGTCAGATCTTGCTCTGATGCAAAGCAAGGATGAAGGAGGTGGGTGACTATTTTGTACGTGAAATCCACAATAATGAAAAAAAGAAACTCAACTCAACTCAAGTAATGAAAGTGATCACTCAAATAACAAATACACGAGCAAAAAAAAAAAAGATATAAATACAAGAAAAAAGTAGTTTCAATAATTTTTATAATAAAAAAAGTGAAATATCAAAGAACAATATAAAGTGAGTTTAAAAATTAATGAAATTTAATAAATTAAAAAAAAAAGAGTTATGGAATCTTAACGGACAAAACTTTTCCTTGTCCAAAAAAAGCTGGTTGAGCCGGTTATTGCATCCCACAGTACCATTTCGACAATTTAATACTTAAGCGTTGGTATGTCCCCAGACAGCTACTTGATTGTGAAAAAAATATTTTAAATTGAATTTTTAAATTAAAAAAATTACTGATAATAAGAAAACGTTTACATCTGTCAAATGGCTCAGTAGAAGCAGAAACATAGCTTACAGGGCATTATTGGTAGGCAAAAAACAAAACCAAAAGCAATAAAAGAAACATACCTCAGCACACATTCTCTAAAAATCAAAAAAAAAATTAATGACGAGGAAAAAGACTGGCGATGACACTCGCCCTATCAAGCGCCGAAGCCGCTCAGGCTGCCACAACTGTAAGTGTAATACTATCACTAGCAAAACAGAATTATAATAGAGACATGATCTCAACGGCTAACCACTAGCTTTTTTTTTTTTTTTTTTTTTTTTTTTGGTTAATTGGCTGGCAGGTAAACGCTTGAAAGTCAAATGCGACGAGACCAAGCCTACGTGCCTGGTTTGTCAAAAGAACGGTGCAGTTTGCGACTACTCGCTCAAACTGTCGTGGGGCGGTCGTCCGTATAAAACACCACGGATTGAAAAAACCTCTACATACAGAACCGTCGCGACCGCACAAATGGCCGCGGGTGCTGTCCTTAGTGATGTCTTGGCAACGCAGCTCAGAAACCAGCAGAGTAATCATCATCAGCAAGAACAACAATACCAACAGTCAAATAGACAGCAGTACCCGCAGGTGCCTGCGCAGTGTACCAAGAGTGTTTTGTTCCAGGAGTCGCCGCTACAAAAACCCGTTGACACTGAAAGCTTCATCATGGAAACACCTAAGGTCCATTACCTGCCAGCCAACTTTCGACCACGGTTCACCATAGAAGTGGCATCACCAACCCCGGTTTCTGCGGTCAAGTCCGGCCGCCGCGCGAAAAAACCTTCCACTCCACCGCAGATCAGTCCGGTGGCCTCGCATCAAGAAGCAGAAACGCCGGTCACTCCGTCAACGCCACCACAAACAACACTCGCAGTTTCACAATCTAATATACTGCTGTCGTCGTTGTCGTCAGAAAGGAACTTTGCAAATAGAACATCTAGCTCGCTTAGCAGCGAGTCGGCCAGCAACACTAAAATCGTCTCTACACACAGCTATAGCCACAACGACCAGTCACAATACCCGCTTTCAACGTTCATCCAAACGCCGCTGCGCAACCTAGCCTCGACTCGCAGCGACTCATCTCCCGAAAGCAGCCCTAGTTCATACGACACGGCGGATTTCGGCTCCAGCCCCAGCCCCCACCACCACAACCGCCACGCTAAAGACCCCGCCGTCGTCTCTATACCGCGCTCACTTGACGCGCTCCCCGACATCCTCAAGAGCGTCCCATTGTACTGTAACCTATTCCATCACTTTGTCCATGTAACTGCCGATCTGCTCGTGCCGGCGCCCACGCTCTACCCTCAGAACCCCTTCAAGGTACTGCTGCCCTCAATGTCACTGCACACGCCACATCTTTTAGACCTGATCCTGGCCTACGCCGCGACGCACCGAGCACACCTTCTGCGAATCAATCAACCTTACGACCTGATCACGCGGCTGCTAGGCCGTGTGTTTAAAGGGCTGACGCACGCGCTCGAAAGCGGCGACGAGGCGCAGTCTGACGCGACCCTCACAACTGCGATTATGCTCGCGTCGTACGAGATTTACAGTGGTGGCGTCCACGATGCGTGGAAAAAGCACCTACACGGGGCGCGCGACATTGTGATGGCACGAGGTCTCACAAACCACTTTCTGACCCCGCCCGAGCCGGCCTCATCATCGTCGTCATCATCATTGCCGCTGTGGTCGGCTGCGGCTTCAGCGGGCCGCGTGCGCATGATCGGTCCTAGCTCCATCTCCATTGACTCCACCAAAAGAGAGTCTGACGTGGCATACTTTCTGATCCGCTGGTTTTCGTACATTGACGTGATTGGCGGGCTTAGCTCTGCACGCGCTACCACGTTCATGACGCGTAACGAGAACATGGCCCAACTGTGGGCCCTGCACGACATTTCTATCAGCCGGCTACGCGAGCACAGTGTCGAGGAAGAGGTGCTTTCGACAAAACTTATTTCTCCCGCCGCGGAAGGGAGGATTGATTTTATGCTAGGCGTCGACCTTGAAATGCTGCCGGTATTTTCTAAAGTCACGTACCTGGCGCGACAAAAAAGATTACTGCAGGAAGAGGAAGAAGAACGAATAGAAGCAGAAGACGAAAAAGAAAATGAAGGGCAGACAAATGATCACAACCAAAAAATAGACAATGACGACGACAGGTATAGTGACGACGGCAGTTTCTCAGCCAAACGCTGTGCGCGGCTGGCCCAGATCAAAGCCGAGGCGCACGAGCTTATCGATCTGATAACATCGTTTTGCGAAGCCTACGAGCTGCGCCGCAAACAGTATATGACGACTGTGTGCCAACCCAGCCCTGCGTACTCGCAGCTGTGCATCATGAACACCACGTTTTGCTTTGCCGTGATCTTGCAAATCTACCGTCGCGTGCTCGACCTGCCATGCTCCGACGGCCGGGTTCAGCGTCTCGTCGCCACCATAACCGACCTCCTCGAGACCCACATCCCGCATGGCTCGGACGTCGAAAGCTGCATGATCTTTCCTATCTTCGTAACAGCCTGCGAGGTCATCGACCCCGCCGCCCGCGAAAAGTTTTGGATCCGCATGAAGAAAATGGAGCGCTTTGGCGCTGGCCATGTCATCAAGGCCCGTGAAATTATGGAAATTTGCTGGAACGAAAATCAGTCTTGGATTGACGTCATGGAGGAGAACGGCTGGGATCTGGTCTTAGCGTAACTGTCCCCTGTAGGTTAACGATTTATGTACATGAAATTAGAAGAAAAAAGACAAATTTAAATGTACACACAGACGTACAAATAGGATTCAAATACGTGTGTGCGTGAAGAAAAAGGAAAGAAACAAGTTCGTGTAGTGTAAACTATTGACCCTTTTTATTAGAGTAGATTTTTCATACAACTTCGTGAATTAAATATAATAATGATGAAAATAGTAAATGCATATACAGCTCACACCTGTAGCGCCTTGAGCTCGCTCAACCGTTTCTCCATATCGTCGACATTACGCAGTACCAGATCAATTTTCAACTTTTCTTCTTCAAGCCGTAGTCGCTCCTCCGCGTCTAGATTGTCAAATATGTACCCGCCATGACCGTCAAACTGCAAGATCAGGTCGTGGTACTTCCACAGCGACGGCCGGTGTGATACCGTCAGCAGACTGATCCCGAGCTGCTTTGCGTGTGTGTACATGATGCGTTCAATCTCAAGCGACACCGATGACGTGCACTCGTCTAGAATTGCGTACTTGGGGGAGTGGTAAAACAACCGCGCCATGGCAATGCGCTGCTGTACGCCCATAGACAGCTCTTCCTTCCACTCGGTTTCCGTGTCCCATGAATACCCGTTGACTTCATCAACAAGGTCACCAATCTGAACAACCTCGAGAATTGCCTTTAGTTCGGCGTCACTAGTCGTATTGTCCTTCTCTTTCTTAGGATAAATAATCTGCTGGCGCAGCGTTCCACACGACAGGTACGGACGCTGCGGAATGTAGAAAATGTCCGAAGACGGCGGCTTGTGAACTACACCACCGTGGACTGGCCACAGCCCGCCCAAAATGCGAAACAGTGACGACTTACCACAGCCATTAGGTCCCACTATCAGCAAGTGGTGGCCCTGAGGCACCTTGAAAGAGAGTGACCGCACGAGCACGTCATTGTTTGGCGAAACGATTGGCACATTCTCAAATTCAATTGACGTGTCAATCACAATCTTGCCCTGGTGCGCAAATTCGGCAGCCTCCACCGGCACCGCGTCCTTACTGGCAATTCGTGAGTCCGTACCCGACACGGTTTGTTTCTCGTACACGCCGTGGCTGATATCGTCCATGACGTCGAGAAGATCACACACGCGCATGGTGTAACCCGCAAGCTGTGCGACCTCTTTGTAACTAAACATGATTCGACCAAACGCATCAGAGCTACTCATCAGAAGCCGGCGATTTGTAATGAACCCTTGCGTGCGGTCGCCGACCTGCGTGCTACCACCACCATTATCTAAAAAGAAGACAGGGATCGAGCATAGCACGTAGCCGAGCCCGCCCCAAACGTACTTGATAACAAAGTCTTCCATGACGCCATACACAAGGCGCCGCCGCAGGATGCGGTTGACGTGCTTAACAAGGCTAAAGTAGCTAACATCAAGCACGGTCTTCTCAACTTCCTGGCCGCGGTACAACGCAATTTCTTCGGCGGAATCTATAACCTTAGTGTGCAGAAACCGGAAATCGCCCTCGCGCGCCGCCTCCTGCGCAA
The DNA here is from genome assembly GCA_030463015.1 of Geotrichum citri-aurantii. Taxonomy (NCBI): domain Eukaryota; kingdom Fungi; phylum Ascomycota; class Dipodascomycetes; order Dipodascales; family Dipodascaceae; genus Geotrichum; species Geotrichum citri-aurantii. The sequence goes on from JAKVQX010000569.1 coordinate 6,998, forward strand.
CATACTTGCCGAACGGTGGCGTGAGCAGGCGTAAGCCGTACGCACTGAGCTGAATCAGCGAGCCAACAAAAAACAGGCCCTCGCCACCGACGTTCTGGGCAAGTTTGATCGAGTACAACACCATGTCAAGCGACGGCTTGGCCAGGTTAGAATAGAGTTCCGCAAGAGACGATGCAAACTTGACAACGTCCACGGTGATGACCTGGTCCGCGTTCTTGATGCGGTCGTCCAAGTTGTGAATTTCATAATACATGGGGCCCTGATTGAGCGGCAGGTAGCGGCTTAGAATGTGTTCCGTGAGGCGGTCGCGAAATTGCAGGCCAATAGTGCCCTGCAAGTACTGTAGCATGGAGTTTGTGAACGTTGCGGGGACTGCTACAATCATCCACCACACAATGCCTAGCAGAAACTCGCGGCCACGCCCACGCACGAGCGATGCCACAAGCTTGCCGTCAAGCGTCGCCACATACACCGACAGCACTGTGCGCAGCACTAGGAATCCCGTGTGTGTACACAGCAGCCAGAACTCGCGCGAGCGCACACCGTGCGGCACAACTATGCGCAGGAGCTTGACGAGATTGCGGAAAAACTCTTTGTTTATCTCAGCACGCTTTGAAGATGACTTTCCAGCACCACTGTTGCCATTGCTGCTGCTGGACTTTTTGTGCCGCGCGCCGGAGCGCACGCGGTTGACAATAGATAAAATAAGTAACGCGTAAACGCTGCGTGCAATGGGTTTTTTGTGTCGCAGGTAGTAATGCGTGATTGCCTGAAGCAGGCCCACCATTTTGGACTGAACTGCAGGCATGACTGAGAGTTTCTCAAAAAGAAAAAAAAAAAAAGGTAAAAAAGAACTAGAATTACCAATAATAACTAAAATAATATGGTCTGTTAGTGGCTTTAAACGATTGTGTTAGTAGGAAAGGAAAGAGAAACTATAGCAATTTGAATGAAGAACTATTTCTTTCTTTCTCTTCATGATGATCGAGGAGGGTTGAGCAAGGGTCTCTCGGCTCGGCGTGATAGTTTAGTTGATGTGGTAATAGCTGAGTCATCTAACATGTGAAAAGACACGTGACAAAAAGTGGAGAAAAACAAAACAAACAGCAGCAGCAAAAAGGCTTCAGGGCATGTAAATTAAAATGGATGACCCGAAATCTGGGGTAAGTACCGGATAGCATGAATATGGGTGCAGGTCCACGCCACCCTGCTAGTGTATGTATAGTGTCGGTTACATCTAAAAGGGATATCACAAAAAATCTGTAAAGAATGTGTATGATTGAAGGTCTACGGAAAAAGAGAGATATTATCTCGACAGTTGTCAAGGTCGTTGGAAAGAGAATATATAACGCATTACATAGTTTAATTGCGACAAACATTAAATTAAAAACAATAGCATACACAAGTGAATAAAGTGAAAACTAACAAACACTTCACATCTTTGATGTTTCTGGGTTGTTGACTCTGTCAATGTAGTTGATCTCGGCAAGATTGGTCTTCACGTTGCGGCGCACACCAAGCTCCAGCAGCTTGCTAAACACCTGGCTGAAATGCTCGAAAAACAGTTCCTTGTCCTCAGCGTACTTCTCAACCCACGGCCTAAACTCGCGGTCTTTGAGTAGACTGTAATCCGTGGGCAGCATCATCAACTCCTTGTCTTCGTCGTAGTATTGTTCAACACCAACAGAGTTTTTCTGCAGGTACCAGTCTTCATGCAGAAGTAACTTGAAGTATGTGTTCGAGAACCGTGTAGGCGAGGGAACCCATGGGCCGTCAAAACCTGAGCGGTCCGCGTGGCAACGACCGAGGTTGTGCGCACCACAGAGCGCGACAATCTCTTGATCGTTGAACCCCATTCGGTAGAAGATGTCTCGCAGATGGTCCTGACCCTTGGAGCCGTCCGGCAGGCGGCCGTTGGGCGGAACGTTAGTCTCGTCGACGTAATCGACACGGCCGGGTTTCCAGGGGATTTCAGGACCGCCCATAAACTCTAGAGCAATTTTACCAGCAAAAGTCCACAGATCAGCATATGAGACCCAGGGAAATTGCTTCTTGATCGGTTCTAGAAAGCGGCGGGCGTTTTCAAGACCATTGTTGGCGTCATCTTTGGCTTCCACCGGATAGCGCATTGTCGCACCATTGGATCCACCAGTACCAGTCGCGGCGTCATACGTGCCAGAGGCATGCCACGCTAGACGTACCAGCACAGGCCCTATAGATCCATCGTCATAGTCTTCATTAGGAATAATTTTCTTGATTGCTGCAGCAACCTCCGTAAAGTCTCCTTCATGCATGGTTTTTAGAATCGGCTTTGTTTATGTCGTAAAAAAAATTTAAAATAGAAATAGATAAACCTGGAGAAAAAAAAAAAAAGGGGAGAGGTTTTGTGTCGACAAAATAGACAAAAATGGGGAAAAAAGAATTTATATTTTTTTTGTTTCCGGAGACAAAGTCCGTTGTTTAAATACAGTGAAAATGGTGAACTTTGCGTGTTTTGGCACTTGAAAGTTGTCTGTGACGGGGAGTTGCCGAGGTTGGGAAATAACTGGCATTTAATGACATTATGCATCACGTGACAATCAAAGGCCAATCGCAGCCCAGCAGTTTATAATCGGCGTCGGGGCCTAGTAGTAACAACAATTAAAAACGTAAACATTAGAATGAATTATACATGTGTATATGTAGGAGGCGATGGTGAACACTAAAAGAATGAAAAGAGACTGAAAAAATTACTGCAGCGGTAGAGAAACTGTAGGGTCGTGTGTGTGTGTGTGTGTGTATGTTTCTATAAGGAAGATGAAAGCAGGGTCATGGCTCATGCCTTTTTCACGGGCAGGCTGGGTAGGGGCCGCGGCTCATGAGCCAAATGCCCTGTGTGCAGCGACGCCCGCCGCATGCTGGCTGACGACACTGCGGCAGCATCGTGGACAAACTTGTGGTTGAGACCCTTGTATGGGCTCAGTCGGTTTTTCGGGTTCAGCACGAGACACTGCTCAATGAAGTCTAAAAAGTCTGCGTCCGTGCACTTCATCACACGCCGGAGCGACTTGGTGCCTGGATACTTCTTACTTACTGGCAGTGGGTTGCCTACGCTGTCAAAATATAGCTTGCGTCTGCGGCATTGGTTAATCATATAGCGGTCTGGCGCGCCGAAGATCTCCATCACGCCACCAAATACCTCCTTCTCATCTTTTCCCACAAAGAGCGGATAGCTCGTGAACAGCTCTGCGATAATGCATCCAAGACTCCACACATCAATACGCTGGTCGTAGTCCATGCCTAGGATCACTTCCGGGGCGCGGTAAAACCGTGATTGAATGTACGTGTAGCTCTTCTCTGTCACAAAACATGACGAGCCAAAATCAATAATTTTAACGAGCCCACGCTCCGGGTCGCTCAGCAAAATGTTTTCTGGCTTAAGATCACAGTGAATGATCTCCTTGCAGTCCAAAAACCGCAAGCCCTCCAGCAGCTGCTTTGTAAAATGCCGGATTAGCCGCAGATCGAGACCTTTAAATTTGTTGAACTTGAGCAGCTCGTACAGATTAATTCCTAGCAGCTCAGTCGAAATGCACAAGTGCTCACGGAAGCTGAAGTGCGCCGTGTATCGAATCAAGTGGTATTTGTCCTTGACGTCCCACATTGACAGTGCGCGCAGAATGTCTGCCTCTATGAGCGCTTGGTTGTGAAATGTTGCCCGGTTGATGGTCATTTTCACTGCTACGAGCTTGCCATTCTTGTGGTCAATGCACTTGAGCACCTTGCCAAAACTGCCCTTGCCGAGCACGCTTAGAATCTCGTAGCGATATGCAATATGGTCGCCAGGAATAGCTTTATAATCGCCATTCTCGTCGTCAAACCCGTAATTGTTGACTGCATGCCGGATATCACCACTAATTTTTTGTGCATTAGGCCGGCCGCAAAAGTACACATGGCGGTAGTCGAGGATCTCGCCCTTTTCAAAGATGTTGAGCCTGCCAGATCGTGCAGCGTGTGCCGCTGTGACTGGCTCCGTGCCCTGCAGATACCGCGGATCAATATGTTCGTCGTCACCAAATGTTGTAACCAGCTGATTCATCAGCCGTGGAATCTCGTCGTCAATGATGGGTTGCAGCTGCATTGGCGAGTTGGATATCCGCCGATTCTCCAGCTTGGTTTTCTTTTCGCGCGGCACTAGCAAAATGCGCGGGACACCCTTGTTGGTTGTGCTAGACTTGGACCGCATAACGTTAAGATTTTCCTCTTCATTCACCTTGAGAATCTTCTTGTGGTGGTTGTGGCCGTCCTTCGGGTAGATGTGCGCCGGCCGGTTCAGCGGGCGGTACGGTGACGTCACGGGCGGCTTATTCAGCGACAGGTTTTGCATAGCCTCGGATAAGTCGGGAACCGGGGCCGCGTTTCTCGGTGATTTCGACGATGAAAGGTCGGTCATTGTGTAAGACTTTGGCATTTCCTCTCTGTGTTTAGACCGCAACTCGCTCTTACGCGCCGAAGTGCTGGAAATAGAGCTCGGCATGATTTCGCTTTTACGTGCTTTGAGAAATGTCCCGTTGGTGGCGGGCCGGGTGACCTCGCTCTTACGGGAGCGCGGGACGGGCTGTATGACTGGCTGCTTTGTAACAACGGTGCTCCGGCGCTTGACGGTGCGCTCAATTGGCGGTACAGGCAACTTGCGCGGGTGCGACACCCGCTCTGCCGTTGCTATCGAAGGCGTCGTCGAATCAGGGAACTTTATAGTCGAGGCGTAGCTGGTACTAGTGTGGCTGACGCTTGGTTGCCGATCTTTTAGCGGTGAGATCGAGACCTTTGCAGAAACAGCCTTGTCTTCAGCTTTGGGCGGCGACACCAAACGCGACGAGTAACGATCTAAGCGGTGTTTCGAACTCAGCGATGTGTCGGTTATTGAATGCGTAAGCGTGCGTTTTACAGATGATGTATACGGAGTCGTGGTATTTAAAGTCGACCTGGTAGGCGACGTAGACGTGGGCGTTCTTACCTGTTTGTGTAGATGAATGGGTGTGTGACGGTTAATCGGCGTAAGGCGGTGGTGCGACGGTTCGAGCGTCTCTTGTTCTATTATTTCATGCAAAGGCGACGGCCGCAGAGCGTCGCGGGCCGCCAAGTGATGTTTTGGAGAATGCAAGTTAGAATATGATTTAGACCCGGGTAGTAAATTCTGTGAGCTAGATTCGGCCGGCCGTGGCTGTTTGAACTGCTCGGACTTTCGCTTGGCCAGGTCGTACTTGGACGGCGCCGCGGGCAGATCGTGATTGTGCTTGGTCTTGAGCTCTAGCGGTGATAGTAGCACATTATTGCGTCGAGCGCGTGACTCGTGAGGCGACAACAGCCGAACAGGATGTGTCCCAGTAGCTCCCCCTCCGCTGGTGCCACTGGTAGTGCTGCTGGTGCTGCTTGTGCTGCGCTGGTGCGTGCGGGTACTGTGAATATTTGGCGGTGACAACAGCGTACGCCGAGACAGAGACGACTTGGTATCACTGGCAAAGTTAGTCGACTCACGGCGATGCACGGGCTTTCGCATAGACGGCGTAGAGCTTACAATCTGAACTTCGTCATCCTTGGCTGCGGCACCGCTAGCGGCGGTGGTACTACTGTTGCTTTGACCTATATTACCGGCACTAGACTTGGAGCTAATGCGCATAGGGATAGACGATGACCTAGGGATGTGACTGCGGTCACGCTCAGTTAGTAGTGCTAACGGCGATTTGTTCGCTGGCCCGCTACCAGAAGAACTCTGGGACTTTGCAGGCGGCAGCTGCGGAAGCGGGCTAATATGCCTCCGGCGGGCACTGGCGGTACCCGCACTGGTAGAACCGGCCTGGGTAGCATTGCTTCCACCACTAGGACCGGCGCTAACAGAACTGCCGTGCAGCTTAGAAGAGCTCACGGGCAGCGATGACGGAAAGGTGTTAAGCAGTTTGCTGCTCAAGATGGTTAGTATGGCGGTTTAAGGGCAGACAAAGGAGGAGACATACTTCTTGACATCGTCTTCGAGCAGAGTCTTAGTAGACGAGCTGGACAGGATCGAGGACATTGTGGCGACGGAAGGGCCCATTCGACCAGAGGACGGTGTCTCGACAGGGGGGGGTGGTGGTGGTGGTGGTGGTTATGGTGGTAGTGGTGGTGGTCGATATGTGTGGTGGCTACGAGAAAAGCCCAATGGTGGTCTAGAATATTTCAGAGCGGGTAGCGAAAAGAAAAAAAAAAAAAAAAAAAAAAAAATAGGGGGCCCTGCTGCTTAGGCTTGCCAGGCTAGATGGGACAAGAGGGAAGCGGACGAATTGGGACTAAATGTAAACAACATGGCCTCTGTTTTGCTGCACGCTAATGCAGGCCTGACCTCATCGATGACTAACGCGTTTAGGAGGCCCGTATTGGGACTCGGAGCGGCGCGTCACCAAAAAAAAAAAAAAATTGAAATAAAATAAAAAAAAAAAATTAAGAACATTGTCACCTCCTCCGGATACCTTTTTGATTTTAACGTTACCAGCCCACACACCCGACAGGATCTTATTAACAATTCATCAAACCATGCACAAACGCAGCTATGACTCTCAGAACGAAATTCATGCTCAGACATTGCCTAATAGCGCCGTCTCCAACCGGCCGTTTGCGATACCGCGTAGCGTAGGCGCGCAGTTTCATGCCCCTCCGTTCACCAGCCAGACGAGCCCAGACATCATGGCCGGTTTCAACAACGAGCCCGCCCTGCTGGTACGTAAACGCCAGGTGACAGCACCTCTGCATAGCCATTTAGAAAAAAAAACAATACAAATGCTGATGGAAGGATCGCGAAAATTGTCTCGGTCAGTGCAGCCAACCCAGACAAACATCCTTGGAAGTAGCACCAGCAGAACCAGCCTATCTGCGGGGACTTGCGCAGATTGCGAGCGGGTTGTCGATAATGTGCGCGAGGAGTTAGCCGCCTGTCAGCGTTGCAGTGTCTGTGTGTGTCCGAACTGCAGTATCAAAACTGTATACGCCGGCGGCGCGGCCGACACCATCTTATGTCTTCGCTGCACATAGTCAAATCACGGCCACCCCGAGAAGAGAGGAAGAGGGGAGGTGAAAAGACTTCTTTACCATTTCCCAAATTTCTATCTGCTTCTGGTGCTTGCGTAAGTTTTGCATCTCACTTGATTTTGTTTCTATTTTTTTACTTGTAATTAATGGGGGGTTTTTATACCAAATCTAAGAAAACTAATGAAAATTTATATCTAAAAGAAAAACGGCAACAATTAAAGAAAAAAGTACAACGAGCACCATAGCAACGGTAATTAGAACTGAATCAATGATTGTTGTTGTTGTTGTTGTTGTTGTTGTTGTTGTTGTTGTTGTTGTTGTTGTTGT
>JAKVQX010000056.1:0-24597 GCA_030463015.1 Geotrichum citri-aurantii
TAATAATAATAATAATAATAATAATAATAATAATAATAATAATAATAATAATAATTAAAAATATAGAACAAGAATGCAGAAAGAGAAAATTATTGATATAAATGCAGAAAAAAAACACAAGAATTATAACAAAAGTTAATAACAGAAAACAAGTCAAATAAAATGAAAAAAAGAAGAAAATTAGTGCTCAATTACTGACAATTCCAAAGTCCATACACTTCTGACATGAACTTTAACGGGACCGTCCACGTTTGGAACCTTATCGAAGCAGATTGAATCCCACCAGCACTTTCGAGCAGGTTTACGCCAAAACAGTAGTAACTTGTGTGATCTAGCTATGTCGGTCTCATGTGAAGGAGCTGGAGTAATAATTTCACCTTCCTCTCTCTCCTGTTGATGTTGTTGTGATCGCTCTTCAGGGATCGATTGCACTGGGTCTATATGTTGTTCTGTTGAAATAGTAGTATCAGACAGAGTTGCTGTAACGTTCTGAACACTGATGTCATCAATTCTACTAGCATTAGTATCTTTAGATTCGGCCTCAACAGATTTTATTTTGACTGTGGTACTTTCATCGGTTTCTGGAGTGTTTTCAACAGAAGAAGCTTCAACTCCCTCGACAGTTGTCACTATTTCAGTTGGAATGTCAGTGACAATGGAAGTATTCTTAGAAACCTGTTCAAAGTCAGAAGAAGGCTGAACTGTCTCTTCCTCAGCCGAAGGCTTTAATCTTACTAGTGCAAGACTGCTAACAACAGTTTTGTTCGGTTCAAGAGCTCTAAAACCCCAAGTCTCGTCAATGTTAAACCCACTAGAACAAAGCATTTCGATCAAATGTTGGTCTGCTGAGCCGGATTTGTCGCCTTGCTGTAATCCGGTAAAAATTCGGTTTCGTTCAACTAATAGTTTTCCACATTCTCGCTTAATGGAGAGCATTTCATCTCGTGTGATATCAGACTGAGGAGGCATACAATAGTAGTCTAGGTCCTCTCTTAGAACAATAATGGCGGGTTTCGTTTTCAATAAATCAGCAATGTTTTCAAGCTGATCTTCGCCTTGAAAGCCAGTATGTTCGTCCGGCATTTGCTCGGCTTGAGTAGTGGCGAGTTCTTTTGAAGCTTCTCTAAAAACGCCTAATGTGTATTGAAGACATTCAGGGGAAAAATTTACCGTAGCGATTTCTTCACCACTGACAAACATAACATTGCCCATGTAGTCAGTGCAAAGGCCATTAGAAATGCCCAGGAGAATACTTTCAGGAAGCTGCGCTAGCTCTGCTCGAGATAATTCTATTACTTTTCCCCTGAGATCTAATTTTATAGTACTAGAAAACTGAGTGTTTTGAGAAAGATCTGGGTCAAAAAAGCCAGGACCCAGATTTTGATCTACTGTGACTTGAGTAATAATAGAAGAGCCAGGTTGCTGTTGTTGTTGGATAGACATGCTGTATACACTTAAAACTGGCGGTGAATAAGGAGGAGGAGGTGGTGAAGAAGTTGAGGGGTTGCTTCTTGAACTGTTCTTTAAAATAGACTTTTCGGATGACTTTGTTAAAACTTGCTGATAATCACTTAAAAATGGAGGACTCAGTTTCTCGTCTGCTGGATTTGAATTCGTCAACAAAGGAGAATCTAAAGATTTATCATTAACTGCTATGCTAAACGACAAGTCGCGGTCTAGTGAAGTTAGGGGTTGAGTGTTAGGATGCGAGAAATCTTCTGAACTGTATTTGGGCGCACTAGAGTTTATAGGATTTTCTGGAAGTGCTGAAGTAGTTGGATGAAGCTGATCGTCAGTGTAGTTATTTAGTGGTAAACGCGTATCGTGAGTTTTGTTTGTCAAAAGAGTGTTGCTAGTTGGATTGCTCAAGTTAGGTGGGTGGTTATCACGATTAATTTTGAAGATTTTGAAAATAGGTGATTATATTACTAAAAAAGAGCGGGTACATGAACAGTAATTAAAATATTCTATAAAATAAGACCCTGAATGAACACTAACGAAAACAATCGATGGCAGGTGTGAGTCAGTTTGAATCGTCGTTGAAGGGCGTCTGAAATTTTGTAAAACTAGATATGAGAAAGTAATACAAGTGAGAAAGGAAAAGAGTAAGGGAATAAATAACAAAAGAATTAGAAAACACAGAAATAAAACAAAAAAAAAAAGCAGCCTTACAGCATGTAATTTTTTTTAAAAAATTAAATTTCCCTTATAAGCCTTTTGCGATAGACTTCTTTTTTTTTTTTACAGGGGTTGAACAAGCCGGGTAAACGGGGTTAGGTTTTATCAAACTCAAGTTTAGTGATTCATTAGAACTATCATTTGTCAGATAATGGGTCATCTACTTATGGTGCTCAACTTTATGGTGCTCAAGTTGATTGAGTGGCTGAAAAAGAGTAAAGATAAGGGTCAGTATTCTGAAAGACAGTTAATAAAATCAACAAAGCAGCACTTACATCCTTCAACGCGTTGGTTATATATTTAGTATGAGATCCCCGAGCAAAAATCTTTTCGCGTTTGGTGTCATAAAATTCAATGGTTGTGAAAGCCAGAGTTCTACCTAAACGCTCACATTTGCATGTCTAAAGTAAATACTGTTAGTGTCTCTTAATGCAAATGACAGGTTGATAAAACTAACTATGTCAATCTCGTTTCCTATGGTCATGATGTTAGTTAATTAGACGTTTGAACAAACAAGTTTTAGTTCATGCAAGCTAACTTACCAACTTTTCCGCCTGAACTCAAATATGTAACGTTGAGATCAGTAGAAACACCAGTGCTGTGCAAACCCCGAGACGCAACTGCCAAAGAGCCACCGAGATCAACTGCAAAAAGAAAGAGAAAAAAAAAGTTAGTGTAGAATTTCTATCCATAAAATTGAATGAGCATACCAATTGATGCAATGGTGCCACCGTGAAGAATTTGAAGACGATTCTTAGAACATGTTAACCAAATGCAAATACAGTTCTTATTAAAGGACTTGACATACTGTGTGCTTTTGCTCGATCGGAAGCTTCAGATGAACAAGTCCAGGCTTTGCTCTTACAATTTCCAACTTCATTTGGAAAAATAAAAAAAGTCAGAAAAGTGAGAAAAATAGTTATGATAACTGATGTCGTCAAACACTCATACATTGTTGAGCAATGTCGGCTCAAGCCCGCTTGTTTTCAAAAAACTTGACCAAACCTTCGAAAATTGCTGTTAATAAAACACTAAAATTTGACGACGAATTTCGAAATAGAATAAGAGACTTCATTAGATAATGATAAAAAAACATACATTGCGAACAAAGGCAGTGGTAGGCATTGTTTAAAAAACGTGAAATTGAGCGCTTATTGGTTTTCAAAAGATGTTGAAAATATATAAATTTAAAAAATAGAAAGAAAAAAAAAGTTGATTTTTTTCTCCAGATTATTGTGTCAACTTTCGGCGTTTCTAGCGGTTGGAAGAAAACCAAAAATCGTAGAACAAAAATTTATTAATGATATCATTCTTACCATTAATATTAAATGGGTTGATGCTTTTTCTAATTTGATGTTTTAGTTATCATTGTCTTCAATTTGCATACCGATGAAGTCGATTATCATGGCGTCAACAAAATTCCTCCTCCAGGACCAACTGTAGACTTGACCATACCAGAAGATGCCAACACCTGTAGAACTTTAGCAAGGTCGTGAGTCTGCTGATCTTCTTCACCAGCCAGTGCAGATGAATCGTTGATGAGATTAAAACTCTTTTTCAAATGCTGAGAATCTCTAATAACATGCTGAGTGATATGGCATCCAAGAAAATTTGAGACATGCTCTGATTTTTGAAAAAGATGTTCAAGATTTGTGGCAGAGTTGGCATCAAAATTAAAGAAGTAACCAACGATTTGTCCATTGTGCTCTTTATCTTTAGAAAGCTGTTTTAAGCGATCACTCAAAAGATCACGACTTTCTGAAATACCTTTAATCCAAAAGTCATCCAAATTCGCGGAATCAAGACTCATGTAAGATTCTGAAAGATACCACAAACACGCTCGAACTAGAACCGGCTTAGTGCTTATGATCTGAACACCCTTTGATTCAAAATCTTGAATCTGTCGCTCAATGATCACATTTTTGTATTCGGTCCCTTTTAGATTTCCTACGCTCGCAAACAGATAAAAACCTGTAGTAGACATGAGTTCCAGGACAGCTTTCATTTTAGTGTAGCCTAATGAAAAGTGCTTGTAAGGTATTCGTTTGACATGGGCGGGGATTAGTGTCGAAGGATCTTGATAGGTTTTTGAAAATCCACGTGTTAATTGTGGTGAAGTATTTCGCTGAATATACCTACCCCACGCCTGGTTTTCAAGATTTTCTCTCTTTCGGTTTTGTGGATTAATGACATCTTGTAAAAGTTTTCGTTCTACATCGTTAAAAATGGCTTTCTGGAGCTCGTGATCAGTAACTCCAACATGGTGTAAAAACGAAGCCCTTTTAGGTTTCAAGGGCGTAAGTAACCGAGAAATATTTGACATGATACTGTCTAGTTAGTAGTTGTAGACTTTTTAATTTTGACGATTTGCTCAGGCTATATAGAATACAAGAAGAAGAAACAATCGTGGTCTATGCAGATATCAGAAAATCGGGAAGGTTCACGATCTTTGATCCCAACAGGCATTTCTGGAAGTACTTTTTTTCCTTGGTCACAATGCACACCTGAAGTGGCGGAGATAAATAACCCTTACCTCTGAAATAGTACTATCTTCTTTTCCAACCTCCAACAACCAAACATCATTGTATCATCTATCATCATCTTCAACAAAACAGTCCTTTGCCAGTTCAACAAACTCAAAAATTCACAAAACTTTGAAGTTTGCTTACATATTAAATAAATCTCAACAGCTTTCTGGATTAACTAGACAACTTAAACCGGTATTTTCAGCTTTTTCTTTGTCCTCGATCGCTATCTGTCTCTCTTAGACACACATCCTCAAAAACTTTACCACTATCTTTAAATCAAACTCCATGAAGTTGTGCAATTAAACGATAGACAATTTATCCATTTTCACTGTTAAAAACACGTGTTTCTTAAGCAATGTCTTCTACGTTTCAACCTGAAAGTGTGGTTTTATCTACTATTTTTAATGGACTCCGTTCAAAGTACGTTGTCAATGTTTTCAACGTCTCTTGTTGTATCTAACAATTTCTTTTCCATAAAATAGGTATCCAGAGGAGAGAGAAAGAGCCGGAAAAGAGCTTCAAAGTTATTTTCAATCGCTTGGTGCAGAGGACCAAGAAGAAATAACTCCACGACCTAACAATGATATCAACAAGAAGATCTTCGAATTTTTAAGGAGCCAAGATGTCAACGCTCAACTCGGCGGTATCATGGCTATTGATAAATTACTTGACGTTTATCAAGCTGACGACATGTCAACTAAAGTGACCCGGTTTTCCAATTACTTGCGGTCTGTCATTCCCACCAGCGACATTGAGGTTCTCCGTGCAGCGGTAAAAGTCATGGGTAAGCTCACTGCTTACGACGGGTTGGCCTCGGACATTGTACAGTTTGAAGTCACTCGTGCAATTGAATGGTTGCAGTCAGACAGACAAGAGTCTCGCCGTCATTCAGCTGTTTTAATGATTACTGCATTAGCAACTCGCAGTCCTACTCTTCTCTACTCTTATATAAACCAAATTATGGATGTAATTTGGGTTGGACTAAGGGACCCCAAGGTCATTATTAGAGTGGACACAGCCGAAGCTTTAAATGCTTGCTTAGATTTGATGCGTGATAGAGATAATAGCGCCCGCCAATCTTGTTACACGAAAATCCTCGAAGAGTCGCAGGCCGGCTTTCGTATCGGCACAACAGACACTATTCATGGTAGTCTTCTTGCACTAAGAGAGCTATTAAAAAATGGTGATCTTTTTATGCAAAGCCGGTATAGTGAAACGTGTGAACTAGTTTTACGGTACAAAGATTCAAAAGATGTTTTAGTTCGGCGAACAGTGTTGTCAATATTGCCCGATCTTGCCAAATATAATCGGGTGGAATTCACCAAAAAGTACTTGTCTGATAGCATGTCTCATCTAATATCTCAATTCAAAAAGGAGAGGGAACGTGCTCTCGTGTTTCTCTCTATTGGAAAAATTGGATTTGAAGTCAAAAGTAATATTGCCTACTACCTGGATCCTATTCTAGACAACGTGAAAGAGAGTTTGACTTCTAAAGGGTAAGTCAGTTTTTATACTTTTTTCTATCATTGGAAATGCTAACTTCTTTTTTAGACGCTACCGCAAAGAGCAAGAGGCCGCTATTTTTGAGTGTATTGTCTTGCTTGCTGAAGCGGTGGGTCAGGTTCTTTCCAAGCACCTCACAAGTGAAGTGCTTGATTTACTTTTTTCTTGCGGACTAAGCGAATCTTTAAATAATTGCCTTTCCAATTTGGTTCGTCTTATTCCACCATTTCAGATTCCTATTGAGGACCGATTGCTTGATGTAATCAGTTTAACTTTAAGTGGTGGAAAATTCCAGCCTCCTGGTTCTCCAAATGCTTCACAACAAATCAATCCCACCTTGGCTAAAGAGTACAGAGACTCTATGATGGCTCGTGAGGGCTTGTCTTCAGACATATCTGAGCCTGAGCTCATTGTTCTCGCACTCAATATTCTTGGGTCATTTAACTTTAAAGGCCCTTCTCTCAGTGAGTTTGTGAAAAACTGTGTTTTACATTATATTGATCACTCCAATCCCAATGTGAGAAAAGCTGCTGCACTGACTGCTAGCTCAATTTATGGCAAAGATCCTATTTGCCATCAAATTAGTGCTCATGCTCTCAAATCTACTTCCCAAGTTATTGAAAAACTTCTCACTTTTGCTGTAAGCGATCCAGTTGCTCAGATTAGATTTGAGGTGCTAAACTCTTTTGATAAGAGCTTGGACAAGCATCTTTCACAAGCTGAGAATGTTCGAATGTTATTCATGACGCTTAATGATGAGTCTTTTCCTGTTCGCGAAAAGGCTATTATTATTATTGGACGGCTCACCAAAATTAATCCTGCATACGTTGTGCCGTCTCTGAGAAAGACCCTCATTCAATTATTGACAGAGCTCGAGTTTGTGTCTAATCCCAGAAATAAAGAAGAAAGCTCCAAATTGCTTGCCCTTTTGATCAGTTCTACCAATAATCTTGTTAAGCCTTACATTAAGCCCATTCTCGACACCCTGATACCCCGTGCTCGAGATCCCAATTCTGCTGTCGCATCAAGTGTGATAGCTGCTTTGGGAGAATTGTCTAAGGTCGGAGGTGAAGAGATGAAACCTTTTTTTGGTGAGATGATGCAGCTATTATTAGACACTCTTCAAGACCAAAGCTCTTCTATTAAAAGGGATGCAGCATTAAAAACATTAGGCCAGCTTTCTAGTAGCTCTGGTTATGTTATTGATCCTCTTCTTGATTACCCACAGCTGCTAGGTATTCTAGTATCTATTCTCAAGTCGTCAGATCAAAACCTGAATCTTAAACGAGAAACGGTTAGAGTTATGGGCATTTTAGGTGCACTTGATCCTTACAAGCATCGCGAAGTTGAACGTAAATCTGAAGTTGATTCTACTGAAAATGATTCTGCTCCAATTGACATTCTTTTATTGATGCAAGGTATGAGTCCTTCTGCTGACGAGTACTACCCTACTGTCGTTATAACTACTTTGATGGGTCTTCTTAAAGATCCCTCTTTGGTCACACACCATAATGCTATTGCTCAAGCGGTCTTACACATTTTCAAGTCTCTTGGCCTAAAGTGTGTTCCTTTCCTGAGTCAAATTATTCCTGGTTTATTAGGTGTGATTAGAAGCAGCAACCATGTAATGGCTGAATTCATTTTCCGACAACTTGCCAATCTGGTTGCTGTTGTTAAGCAGCACACTCGAAACTACTTAGGGAGTATTTTTGAGGTTGTTCAAGAGTACTTTCCTATCCCCAGTCTTCAGCCAGTCATTCTTTCCCTGATCGACTCTATTGCACAGGCGCTCGATGGCGAGTTTAAGGCTTACATCCCACAGCTTCTGCCCTTGCTTATTGGTGTGGTTCAAAATGACAAGTCATTCAACCGTGAGCCCTCTATCAAAGTTCTTAATTCTTTCATTATTTTCGGCTCTAACATCGAAGAGTATGTTCATTTAATTATTCCTAGTATTGTCAACATGTTTGAATACACACCGATCAAATTAAGAATTGCTGCGATTGAAGCCCTCGGTGAATTGTGCCGTACTGTCAACCTCAACGATATGGCATCACGCATAATCCATCCTCTCATCAGAATTCTTAACTCTGACATTGAGGATCTCAGAAAGCCGACTATGGACACCCTTAGTGCTTTGTGTTTCTCCATGGGAAGCGAGTTTACAATTTTTATTCCAGTCATTAATAATATCCTGGTCAAGAACCGAATCCATGCAACCAACTACGAACAGCTTATCACCAAGCTTCTCAACTCTGAGCCTCTTCCTCAAAACCTCAATCCCTATCGCAAACGTATTAAAATTGGTGAAGATGCGTCTCCCGCTGATGTAACTACAAAAAAGCTTCGAGTAAATCAACAACAACTACAGATGGCTTGGAGCACTAGTCAAAAAACTACAAGAGATGACTGGATGGAATGGCTGAGAAGACTCAGTTTGGAGCTGTTGAAGGAATCACCTTCTCACGCTCTTCGTGCAAGTGCAAGTATTGCGGGTGTATATGCACCGTTAGCTAAGGAACTTTTTAACCCAAGCTTTTACAGCTGTTGGGGTGCGTTACAAGACCAATACCAAGAAGAACTGGTCCACTCTTTAGAGATTGCACTGACCTCTCCTAATATTCCACCAGAAGTTTTGCAGACTCTTTTGAACTTAGCTGAATACATGGAGCACGATGAGAAGTCCTTGCCAATTGATATTCGAACTTTAGCACAACATGCTCAGAAATGTCATGCATATGCTAAGGCACTTCATTACAAGGAGCTGGAGTACTTACAGGACAATCAAGTTTCTACTATTGAAACATTGATTACAATTAACAACCAGCTCCAACAAGCTGACTCTGCCATTGGAATTTTAAGAAAAGCACAGAAACTTGAAGATCTTCAACTTAGGGAGACGTGGTATGAAAAGCTTCAGAGATGGGACGATGCTCTTGTGGCTTACACTCGTCGTGAAAGAGAGGAACCTAATTCTATGGAGGTCACCATGGGTAAAATGCGTTGTCTGCATGCGCTCGGTGAATGGGAACAGCTTTCTAAGCTTGCTCAAGAAAAATGGACCAATGCATCTCAAGATATTCGAAGAGCTGTTGCACCTCTTGCTGCCGCTGCTGCTTGGGGTCTCAGTCAGTGGGAACGTATGGACACTTATATTGGTGTTATGAAAACGGAGTCTCCCGACCGCTCCTTTTTCCAGGCTATTTTGAATATTCATAGGGGAAAGACTAAAAAGGCGGCTGAAGAAATTGTTTTGGCTAGAGATTTGCTAGCCACTGAGCTTACCGCTCTTGTGAGCGAAAGTTACAACCGTGCCTACAATGTGGTTGTTCGTGTTCAAATGCTTGCTGAGCTTGAAGAAGTCATTGCTTATAAAGATGAAGAGCACGTTTTGGACGAGGATGCTCGCAAGACTATGCGAAAAACATGGATGAAGCGTCTTAAGGGATGTGATAGAAATGTCGATATTTGGCAACGCATGCTCAAGGTTCGAGCGTTGGTTATAAAACCCAAAGAAGACATGAACATGTGGATCAAGTTTGCCAACTTGTGTAGAAAGTCTGGTAGACTGGGCCTTGCTGAAAAATCTCTAAACAGATTGCTTGAACCTGATGAACGCGACGCCAGCGGCAATACCTTTGTTGTTTTCCATCCCAAGGTTGTATACGCTCAACTCAAGTACATGTGGGCCATGGGCGATCAAGAGGAAGCCCTGAAGCATTTACTTGACTTTACTTCGAAGATGTCACTAGACCTTAATCTTCAATACGATGATCTTATTGCACAGCCTCTTCCATCAGAGCGCCCCGATGCTACTGAAGAGGTAATTGAGAATACTAAACTTTTAGCAAGATGCTTTCTCAAACAAGGTGAATGGCGCAAAGCTCTACATGATTCTTGGAAGACTGAAGATTCTGACAACATTCTTGGTTCTTATCTTCTTGCAACCCATTTTGATAGAACCTGGTACAAGGCTTGGCACAACTGGGCTCTTGCTAATTTTGAGTTCATTTCTCTTTATGATGATAAAAACAACGCTGGCCCTCCTGCAGACATTTCTCCTGTTCGTTTGGTTCAGCATCATGTCGTCCCTGCTATTCAGGGTTTCTTCCGCTCTGTTGCTTTATCTGAGCAAAAGTCGTTACAAGACACATTGCGTTTACTTACGCTTTGGTTTAAATACGGTGGTCAACCTGAACCTGCCAAGGCCATGGCTGATGGCTTCCAAATGATTCGTCTTGAGGTTTGGTTGGAAGTTGTTCCTCAGCTTATTTCGCGTATCCATCAACCTGATCCCGTTGTCAGCAAGGCTTTACACGGTCTTCTAGCCGAACTAGGCCGCAATCATCCTCAGGCTTTGATTTACCCCCTGACTGTCGCTGTAAAGTCAGAGAGTGTTTCTCGACAGATGGCAGCGTCAAATATAATTGACAAGATGCGCGCTCATAGTTCTGTCTTAGTTGAACAAGCCGAACTGGTTAGTTTTGAGCTTATCAGAGTTGCTGTTCTTTGGCACGAGTTGTGGCATGAAGGCCTTGAAGATGCTTCGAAGTTTTACTTTGGCGAGCACAATATCGAGAAGATGTTTGCTACCTTGGAGCCTCTACATGCTCTTCTGGAAAAAGGCCCTGAGACTCTTCGTGAAGTTTCTTTCCAGACAGCTTTTGGGAGAGATCTTCACGAGGCCCACACTTGGATTCAGAGCTATAAACGAACCAACGATGTTGCACATCTCAATCAAGCATGGGACATGTACTACAACGTTTTTAGACGTATCAGTAGACAGCTTCCTCAGCCTCAAGCGCTTGAGCTTCAATATGTTTCGCCTAAGCTGTTGGCCGCCAGAAACCTTCAACTTGCAGTTCCTGGTACCTATGTCCCTAGTAAGCCTGTCATTGGTATTGCTCGGTTTGACCCTACTTTGTCAGTCATTGCATCTAAACAGAGACCTAGAAAGGTTTCTATTAAGGGTAGTGATGGTAAAGACTACGCATATGCACTTAAGGGTCACGAAGATATTCGTCAAGACAACTTGGTCATGCAACTGTTTGGCTTGGTTAATACTCTGCTTGCTGATGATCCCGAATGCTTTAAGCGTCACTTAAATATCCAACAGTACTCCGCCATTCCGTTGTCTCCCAAGTCTGGTCTTCTTGGCTGGGTTCCTCACTCTGATACTTTTCATGTCTTAATTAGAGAGTATAGAGAGGGCAAGATCTTGCTCAATATTGAGTACAGAGTGATGCTTCAAATGGCTCCTGACTACGATAGCTTAACACACTTACAGAAGGTTGAGGTGTTCTCTTACGCGTCAGACAACACTACTGGCCAAGATTTGTACAGAGTGTTGTGGCTAAAGAGTAGATCGTCTGAAGCCTGGCTTGATCGTCGTACGCAATACACCAGGTCGTTGGCTGTCATGTCAATGGTAGGCTATATTTTAGGGCTTGGTGACCGTCATCCTTCCAACTTGATGCTTGACAGGTACACTGGTAAAGTTATTCATATTGACTTTGGTGACTGTTTCGAAGCTGCTATTTTGCGTGAAAAGTTCCCTGAGAAGGTACCTTTCCGTCTTACTAGAATGTTGAGATACGCTATGGAAGTTTCCGGTATTGAGGGCAGCTATCGCATTACTTGTGAGCATGTTATGTCACTTCTACGTGAAAACAAGGACTCGCTTATGGCTATTCTCGAAGCTTTTGCTTACGATCCATTGATCAACTGGGGTTTCGAGATTCCAACTAAGGGAGAAGGCGGAATGGTGCTGGCATCCAGCAGTAATATGCCCGGCGGTGCTGGGTTTTTGGATGATAAGTACGCCAATGGTGGTGGTGCCGACATTGACTTCAGACGCCCAAGCGCGGTATCCATCTCGACTACCAGCACTCAGGAAGTTGTTAAGGGCAACGCCCAGCAGCAAAAAACCGCAGCGGTCAGAAACGCGCGCGCTGGCATAGTGCTAAAGAGAATTACTGATAAGCTCACAGGCAACGACTTTAAGCGTGTCAAAGACCTGGACGTTCCGACGCAGGTCAACAAACTGATCTTACAGGCGACTGATGTCGAAAATCTTTGTCTGCATTACATTGGTTGGTGTTCGTTCTGGTAACGCGAGACTGTAAAAAAACAGAGCTGAATTACATAGATAGGTTTTTGAGTGTGGTCGTAATTAGATCCATATACACAATATTTGACAAAATTAAAAAATTAATTTGAAGTATATCAATTATGACAGGTTGAAAGTTGAGACAAAAACAGATTAGAGCTATCTTATAGTTGTCCACGGCTAGATCGTCGCTCCCATATCAAGCGCTGTGAAAAGCTCATCTGCTCAGGGTCTAAACCAGCAGGATTCATCAGTTGCGCGGCAGAGCCAGGCGATGCAAGCATTAAAATGTCCTCGTCGTCAAGCGGAGGATTATTACGAACGTCGCTACCTGGAGAGTTATTATTTACAAGAGACCCCAGAACCATCATCTCTTGTTCGGCACCGTCAGTCGATAACATCTTGCCATCAGGACGTTTGTTCCGAGGCACAAACGAGCTAGTCCTAGTCATGGAGCCTACAGGATGCTGACCTTCCTCAGTTTCGTTGTCCTCTGCAATCACGGCCGGGTGACTGCGGTGGGAAAAGTGACCCCAAGCCCGCTGGTCTCGCGAAATCTGAATCGGCAAACTGCCAGCAAAGTGCGAAGGAGCGCCAGTTCCGCCAAAGCTACTGCTGATTCCACCGTTCATCGAACTAAGTCGCGAAGTAATAGCTCGGTTGCTGTTGATGCCACCAATTCCACTGTTGTTGATCTGCTGACTAGTTGTTGTGATTTTAAGCTTGGTAAAGTCGTCAATAGAAGTCTGACCCGCTGTATTCGAAGAGGAAAATGAAGACGCTGAGCTGGCATTGCCACTGTCGGTATTTGATGATTCGTTTTGACTAGCGTTCTTGTGACCGCTGCTAGGTTTGTATTTTGCAAACGTCTTGGGCCTCAAACTGCCAACAACAGTAGGAAGATGTAACAGACTCGTTCTAGACTGGTTGGACGGCAGTGATGCTGCTATAGAAGGAAATTCGTAGTCAGTGGGAAGAGAAGCCTGATAGGAAGGTACGTTAAAGCGAGAAAGATTCATGTAAGGCGAGGACAGATCTTTAACCTCATCTAGCACGTTACCATCTTTAGGCCCGGGGTCAATACCAAGCGTTTCATCAAATTGAAACATCTCATCATCGTCATCGAAATCATCTTCAGCATCTGCCTGGATGTAATTTTTAGGGTCTTCGTCCTCAGAGGACGAGCTCTCACGATTAAAGGAAGAAGCAGTTGTGGTATTGGAGCTTAGCGGGTCAACAGTCGATGTGGAGGTAGTAGCCGGATATTGTTTTGGAGATTTGGGTGAAATCTCGTCTATGATAGTGTCGAGCGAGTCCTTGCTCGCAAGGGCCTGATCAAGCCGTGCGGTTGAATCGGCTTCAGGCAGAAACCCTGAGTCTGTATTAGTTTTGTTATCCGAATTTGCTAGACTTGAGATTGCGGGTGATACCGGATCAGTCATATCTGTTTTGGTTTCCACCGCAGTAACTGAGGTGTATGTAGTGATAGGTGCCGATTCAAGCGGTGAGCCCTCCATGGATTCGAGCCCAGAAGAAAAAGACGAATCAGAATAAAGTGGCGAGTTGAAAACTTGGGGCGAGGGGCCCGCATTGTAGAGATCATCTTCGTCATCATCATAGTAATCGCCCTCGTATGCCACTGCTTTGGCGGATGTTGTGGCAGTCTCGGTGACCGACTCGGAAATACTAGGCAAACATAAGCCCATATCAAATTCTTTGTCGACATCTTGCTCATCATGTTGTCGCGCAAGGTCCTGGATAGACGGAACGATAGTTATCTCGTCCTTGTCAGAAAACATAACCTTCTTTTTGCGTGAGCTACCATGCGAGTCATGTCGCGACTTGCCAAGGGATGTTTTCTTGCCGTTTGTTTTGACAAGACTTGATTTGAGCGGTACTGGCGAGTCTGCGCTATTGATAGAGCTTGCGGATGATGATGTGCTGGGCGACAGCAGATCGCGAGACTCGTCAACTATCGATGAAATCAAAGGCTCAGGTGCAGCACTTTCGATGAAATTATTTCCCAGATCATCATGGACTTCAGCTTGACTCTGCTGGTTAGATACTTCCGACACCAGCAATTTGATAGCGAACTCAGAAAGCTCAGATATTTTCTCGTTGATATAAATGGTGACTTCCTGAGTGTACTCAATCTGCTTCAGATCTATTTGTTGCTGTTGGGCTGTGCTTAGCTTGGTTTTAATGTCGGTTTTGAGCTGTGCAGGCAGGTAAGAAATGAAGATGTCTTTGTAAAAAGCATCGTATGTTTGTGGGGGAGAGTATGAGGGCCCCGAGGTTGGTGATGTCATAGTGCTGGCTGAAATGTGCGCGAGGGCATGGACGAAATTTAAAAACTAGTGCTTGTGATTACTGCGCGTAGCGTGAGATTCTGAGAGCGTGCAGATAGAAAAAGCCTGATAATGGGTGATGGTAGAGAGATGCACTGATGTAGTTGTCATAAGATGGAGATGAGAAAAGCCCAAAAATAAAAAGACAAGAATTTCCAAGAGATGCAAAAATTTATAAAAATAAAAATTAAAAAAATAAAAAGCAACAAGCAAAGTTAAAACAAAAAAATAGCCGATAATCGCAGTTGCTCAGGCTAATGTGTTGCCTTAGCAAACAAGTAACCGAACAAGATTCGAAAGGACCGGCATATATGCGTGCGTTTCAGTGAAGACCGATGACATTGCCAGATTGTATTTGTAGTAAATTTTGATATCGACAGCATGTTTCGGACGACGATAAGATGTTTAAGGAGCGCGCTCGCGACGCGCTTGTCGGCCTGAAGAGACCGTATTAACTACAGTTTTGGCACCGCCCCACCACCGCTTTAGCAGCAATTGACAACTTGACGGATTTGATTCGCCCAGCTATTGTCGGCGCTCGGAGGGTTGCGCTGCCGCTTGTGTCACTTTGGACCCAACAAACTAGCGTCTTCTCCTTTTTCTGGCAGCACCGCCAAAATATCTCCAACCATATCTTCGGGTCCATCTAGCCAGCCCTTTTCTGTTTACAAAATAACATCTGCATCACCACAGCCACCTGAATTATATCTGAACAAATTGACTTGCTGTCGATAACTATGCTTCCTCCTCCCGCATCTTCGCCCAGCCGCAGTGACTTTAATGTCAGCTACATTGTTAGGCGTCTTAAGCCGTACCGCCAGAGGATCTTTCTGGGTACGCTTGTATTTCTATTTTTTTACTTCTTTACTAGTGTCTTCCGTTCCGACGACCGCAACCAGCTATCATCTGCGTTAGATAGTTCGTTTTCCGATGATTTTCAAGAGACTGATCGTCGCCTCCCCAAGACACGCGTAGTTAAGCCAAATAGGGTTATTGAAGACCCACAGGGCCTGCTTGGTGTTAACCCCGCCGGCCGACGCACTCGCAAGCCGCCACTCGTGCCTCTGGACGAGCATGGCTGCCCCGAGTACGCGTCATACTCCGCCGTGCGCCACAAACCCTATAGCAATGGTCCGCTGGGTCTCGCGTTTCAGCGACCGGAGCCCAAGTGCCGTACATTTAAGTCAGAACTAGTTGAGCAGGTCATTGCTGATATAAAGAAGCGTCTGGTTGACGAAGATCTTGCGCGCCTTTTTGAAAACTGTTTCCCCAACACCCTTGACACAACAATCCGCTGGCATAAGTCCGGTCACGACCCCCAGACGTTCATTGTCACTGGCGACATCAATGCTGAATGGCTGCGCGACTCACAAAAGCAGATCGCGCCCTATCTACCGTTGGCCAAACACGACCCTAAGTTACAGGAGCTGTTTCTTGGTGCAATCAACACTCAGGTCGATTACGTCATTGCTCATCCCTACTGCAATGCATTTCATCCACCGTCGCAGAGTGGCATTAGGTTTGACTTGAATAATGCAGAGGATTCTGTGATGCCGCGAGTCAACTTGTACTCGGTATTTGAATGCAAGTACGAGATTGACAGTCTGGCGTCGTTCCTGGCATTGGCGAACGACTACTACGCTTTTACGGGTGACTCGAGTTTTGTTTCTAACCCGTGGCTCAAGGCTCTTGCACGGCTGCTCCGCACGCTTTCAGAACAGGCAGTGTCGACGTACGATGAGGAAGGGCACAAACAAAATAACTACTACTCTTTTGTACGCCGCTCTGACACCGGTACTGAAACACTCAATCTGCATGGCCTGGGTAACCCAGTCAACCGAAACACATCGCTGATCCGCTCTGCATTCCGCCCGTCGGATGATGCCACTATCTATCAGTTTTTTATTCCAGGAAACGCGTTCATGTCTGTGGAGCTGAAGAAAACTGCAGAAATGCTCAAAAGTCTCATTGGCAAGAAGAAAAACCTTCCGCCAGCGTTAGAAGTGTTTGCACAAAAATTAGAGGAACTGTCTGAAGACATTCGTGAGGGCATCTTTAGACATGGTGTTTACGACCACCCGGTTTTTGGCAAGGTATTTGCTTACGAAGTCGACGGCTATGGCAGTGTTTCTATAATGGACGACGCAAATACACCGTCACTGTTGTCGCTGCCGGACATGGGATTTGTTGAGGCTGACGATCCGGTGTACAAGAACACGCGCAACATGATCTTGTCCAAGAACGGCAACCCATACTATTTAAAAGGTGATTTCTTTGAGGGCATCGGCGGACCTCACATTGGCACGCGTTTTGCCTGGCCCATGAGTCATATCATCGGGATCCGCACGAGCACGGATGACGCTGAGATCGCTCAATCGCTTGACATCGTCAAGAAGTCTACTGCAGACCTTGGTCTCATGCATGAGAGCGTCAACGTCGACTTGCCGCATTCATACACCCGCAGCTGGTTCGCTTGGTGCAACTCCGAGTTTGCTCGTACATTGCTCTACCTCGCGGAGCACAAACCACACCTTGTGTTTGGCGAGGGAGGAAAGCCGTATATTGCTAGTGATGCAGTTCTTACAGCGCCCCCAGTAAAGGAAAAAACTGCGCCAAAAGATAAGCCTAATAATAAGGAAAAACCTTCTATTCCTGGAGAGAAAAAAGGTGCTTAAGCAGCAGAGAGGATCTGAGTTATGCGACTTGACCAAACAAGCCTTGACTGTGTTACGAAAATTAATTTATTTGTTTTTAAAAAAATTAAGGGAGTCAACTCAGACTTAAAATGCTTTTCTAAACGGGACGGTCATTTACTGAAGACAATTTCGATTGCACAAGTACTTTACAATTATTAACAGTAGAATGTCATGTAATCATGATTTCGGGTTTTTTTTTAAAATTCGCCATTAAACAAGCGTACAAATATCATGAATCAAAATAATTAACAAAGTAGTGAGTTTTAAAACGAACAAAAATTACACTTTTAAATAAAAGACATAAGGTCAGCAGTTTACGAGTAGAGGCCCTCTTCAATACCGACTGGCACAGACTTGCCGTACACACATTGCCATGACACAGGTTGAGTCCAGCAGCCAGATACCGGCAATGCGACTTTAGTAGCAGCAACTTCAAGCCCAGCGACGGCCGCAACGCGATCCGCAAACTCATGGGCGTCACCAAAGTTGTCGCCCTCGTAGACGAAGATTAGCGGCATGCAGATCTTGCCACCAGCAGATGCCACAACCGTAAGCAGATCTAGTGCAATGCCGGACTCAGGAAGTCCTTCAAGAGACGCTGGAGCTGGTGTAAGCGGCGTATCAAGAGTAAGTGATAGCTTGGCGAGGCGAACCGACAGCGCAGCTGTGGCGGCGTCGAGATCGCTACTGTGATTTTCACTACCGTCACCTGCAGCACCCGAAGAAGCAACGCTGGCCACGGGTGGGGTGAGCAATTGGTAACGTGAGCCATGCAGAGACTCGCGCAGCGCGGCGTTAGATGACGCTATGGCTAGGGTCTCAGCAAAGCGGAAGCCGAGCACAAAGGGCAGCAGTGTTTCGGTAACAAAGCGTCGGCGCTGACCGGGAAGAGGTGGCGAACGAACCTGAACAATGGTTAGCCCACGGCCAGCAAAAACCTCAATGGCAGTGCTAATACCGGTACTGGTGGCCGCAGAGGCATTGACAGAAGAATCGCGTGGGCCCGCAAACGGATACACGTACAAGTCGGATAGTCGGCCAACAAGCCGCAGCCCGAGCGAGTGCAGAAGAAGGTCAGCGGCAAGCTGTGGCACGTTACCGGCAGACACAGCCGGAACAATCAAAATCGAGTCATTGAGCAGCGCGGAAACCTCTTCATCGCTGAGATCGGGGACTTTATAGAATGTGGACATACTATGTGTGGCGATAGAGAGAGAGTATAGCTATTTGTGTGTTTGTGTGCGTGCTTTGTGCCAGTAATCTGAAGTTTTGTAGGTGAGATGCTCGTAAAAATAAAAAAAAATTAATCAAAAACAATCTGAAAACGCAATGCTAGTAAAACCTATTTAAACAATAACGTGAGCAATATTTGGTGCTTAATTCTGACTGACTTGGACGAGTGTACTGGTTCCTGATTTCACTAGTTGAATTGGCGATGCCAAAGACCCAGCGTTAGACAAGGCCTAGGTGCAGCCCACAGTAAACTTCAGACCCACAGTATATATCAGCACACCCCAATCCCAATGAAATCGTTTGAAAAAAACCTGAAATTTTTCTTCTTTCCAGATGACAACGACGACGAGCCCGTACCGCCGACATTACCACATCCACAAGCATCATCGCATACACATATATAACTGCCACCATGCTACGAACACTGTTTTCTCGCTCCACTTTTAACAGCTGCAGCGCTGCCCGTGCTCTCTATTCTACAAAGCCCGTCTTCGTCCGACCTGCGCCGAAGATCCCCGCGCCGGCGCCGGCCCCCTCGCTTTTCCCCACGCTCGATGCCGTTCCTGAATCTGCTTACACGCTTGCGCAGGCCACGCCTGAGAAGGCTGGCTGGTACAACCTGTCGCGGACCCGCGGAAACCAGCTCCCCGTTTACGCGGACGTGCGTGCTAACGGCCATCGTACCACCATCATCCGTCGCATCGAGGGCTCCCTGCCGCTGCTGAAACGCGATCTCCTTGCCGCTCTTTCGCTTGACAAAGACCGTATTAAGATCAAGCCAGTGTCAAACCAGATTGTTATTACCGGCGACTATGTCAAACAAGTCCGTGCACTGTTCCGCCAGGCGAAACTGTAGGCACTGTGCTATAAGCTGGTGTTGGCCTTCAATATGTGTCAAAAAAATTAGTCCTTTTTGTAAATAATAAATGCTCTTTTTACTATAACTATTGTCTCTACTAGTATAGTTACTAATTACAAGCTCAAAAGGGCTATTCAACAAGTTGTTTTTTTTTTAAAAAAATTTGCTTCATTATTAGATATACACGTGCTTATTGCTGCTCTAAGTCTGCAACACAATCATGGGACATTAAACAGCGAGAACTGGCGTACGATACCAGGACCATACTCATCATAGTCCGCCTTGGTGTAGCAGTAATTTTTGAACTCAGCGGTCTGAGCTAGCAAGGAGCCACCAAACCAGACAGCATTGCGTTGCTTCTTATGTGAGATGACCTGGACATCAAGACCACCACTCTTAGCACCACTGAGAACCTCTGAAGCGTGAATGCGCTCCTTGACAATGGAACGGATATCACGCTGAAGACGTCTACCAAAGTCTCTAAACATGGTGGAACCACCGGACAAAACAATGTTCTTGTAGAGGCCTCTTCTGACATCGATGGGCGAAGCCTGAACGACGGAGTCGACAACCACAGGGAGCGGCGTGAGATAGTCAGAGCTGGCAATTTCGGGGTTAAAGAAAATTTCTGGGGCAAGGAACCGCTCATACGCAACGTCGACTTCAATCTTACGACCTAGACCCTGGTCAACAATGTACTTCTTAAATCTCTCGGGGTCATTATCAAAGCGGTTAAACTCCTGAACGATATCAGGAGAGACATAGCAGTATTCTTCCTTAATCTTTTCAGCAGTCTTTAAACTAGTGTCAGGTTCGTTACGGTCACGCAGCAAACTCTGGATAAAGTAAGTGATGTCACGGCCGGCAATGGGGATGTTCTTAATAGCAGAACCAATGACGTAGCCCTCGGCAACGGGGATGACGTGGGTGACACCGTCACCGGAGTCAATGACGGTACCGGTAAGAGATCTGTCAGTAACCTTGCTGGAAGTCCAAGATGCGGCGAGAGCAAGAACAGCCTGGACAGCAATATACAGGCCGGCGCAATTGAAAGACTCGAACATAATTTCGGCAGTGTTTTCTCTGTTTTCGGGAGGGTTGAGAGGTGGCTCAGTCTGGTAGCAATGTTAGTAAAAAAAAACAGACAAGACGCCTAAATGAAATAATCTTACCAAAAGAAAATGGTGATCCTCGGGCTCGCATCTCAGATACTTAAAGATGGAGTTTTCCCAGAATCTTTCCATGTGATCCCAATTCTCGACCTGACCGTGGCGAATGGGATAATTGACACCGTAATCTGTTCGAAAGGTTAGAAACAACGCGATAAAGATAGAACCAAACTCAAAAACAGGCAACCACAAATACTTACGAGGGCCATTGGCAGCAGCAAGAGCTTCCTCGCCAATAAAAAAATCAAGGTCTTCGGTACCTCTCTTTTGTGCGAGGTTACCGCCGGAGGACGCAACGCGAGCGTTAGAGCGACCGCTAGGGCCGCTTTGGCGGGTGGCTATGACAGTAGGGAAAATAAAAGACGGAGAATCGTTTCCAGCAAAACCAAGCTTGGTCAGACCAGTACCACTAAAGAAGAATTGTGTTAATTGAGGAACCAAAAAGGATTAACGTCTGAAAAAACGTACTTGTCTGAAGGATAGTTAGTAAAAAAACTCTTGAAGAAAAAGATGCCTACGCGCAATCGTGTGATAAAGGACAATACTTACCCATGACAATGGCAGGAGCTCCTGAAAAAGCCATTGCGAAGGAAAGAAGTGGCGATGAGGAGTGTTGGGTAGAAAAATAAAGGGACGGGGCCTTTGCGAGGGAATTTAAGAGAAAAGAGGAGGGAAAGTGTAAAAAAAGGAAACGTCGTTTTGTTTGACTCTGACAGTTCTGGCCAGCAGCACAGAAAGGCCAAAAAGTAAGTGAGAGAAAAACAAAAACATACAGGGCTAGGGTATATGGACCTTCTAAAAGCCTCCACGATCATCAGAAAAAAAACCCAACTAACGTGTTTGTCTTTTGAGACATTAAAAAAAACCACATCAATGGTTTTGCTGTAAGTAAAGCTTGTATTCTATTAAAATGAAGTAAGTTTAGGTGTGTAGCAATAAATTAAAGCCTTATAATCATTAGTGGAAAGTAAGCAAACCCCCACCAAACAAAAACAAAGCATGAATAAAAGAAAATCAGCACACTGTCCTAAGATGAATTTATTGTCATGAAAAATTCAAATGTA
Source organism: Geotrichum citri-aurantii (assembly GCA_030463015.1). NCBI lineage: Eukaryota > Fungi > Ascomycota > Dipodascomycetes > Dipodascales > Dipodascaceae > Geotrichum > Geotrichum citri-aurantii. The sequence continues at coordinate 21,688 of JAKVQX010000056.1, forward strand.
CTAAATTTTTTAAAAAAGCTGCCAGTTCCAGCTATTAAATGAACAGAATTGTAATTGTTTCTAGCGTTTTTGATCACAATCCTGAACTATCATCATCCCTCTATCTAACAATAACAGAAAATTTAAACTAGAAATTTTATTTTAGCTTGTCTAGGTTAATAGTTTGTTGCCTTGACAATTGTTTTTTTGACAATTAGATACAGAAGCTATTAACTGATCGTAATTTTTCAAATGAGATTTGAGCCGTAAAAACATGTTCTATGTGCTTAAATTAAAATTTTGTAAAGTGTTTATGCAAAATATGAAATCACAAGATGTGCAAAGATTACATTGATTCGTGACTTTTATCTTCACATAATCTCAAAGTAGGATTTTTAACACGCATTAGTGTTTCCTGTTTTGATAGCGCCGAATTCTCTGAACTAAAAGAAGTAGTAAATACTATCTTTCCTTATTCTTGCTAACTTAGCGATGTTTACTGATCAACTTGGATTGAATAAAGTTACCTGCTTTCTCCATATTTCCAGAATTCTTGCTTCGTACCAGATCAAAATTTGACTTGCTCAACGTTTCCCTCATATCGTCTCGGGTCAATTTTCATACAGCTCTTCCTGTACGGATTGCTGGCTACTACCTTTCAATTAAAGAGATATCCCCCTTTGTCGATTATACGTGGATCTTACTATCCCAAACTGAACCGTTGGTAGATTTCTTGTTGACCGTCGTTGTGTAAGTTATTAATTTTATTGTTATTTTTCCGTTAGATGTGCCCGACACAGTCGTTTTCAACTTTTAACCCGTCGCATTGATTCTGTGACCTCGGATTTAAACACCGAAGAGACTATTCTGAGTGAGCTAATAGAAACCTGAGATGTATGAAATTTTGTTCAGTTTCTCTTGTAATCACTAACTTGTCTTACAACCACACCATTTTGTGAAGCTTAAAAATAGCCACTTTAATCACTTTCAATTTTAAGTTTCTATATAACATATATATAGTACGTACATTTGAGATGAGTTTTATAAGATTAATTTTGTTGGATGTATTGGCCCATTGCTCATGGACAAAGTGCCTACGCTCATAAGTCCTGAGACTTAAAATATTGATACAGATTATAAGTATCAAGTCCGAAAAACTTTTTTACGTGGAACCTTTTTTGAACGGACAAGGGTCAAGTTAAATTCTTTTGCTAATGAAATTTTCAAGACACACGTTTTTAAGCTTTGATCTTAGGTAGTTCATGCAACACAAATGTTTTTTCACAAAAATTTGCCAAACTTTAACTCAAGAATACAAGGTGTTTTTTTTTTTTTTTTAACAAAACTGGTTATACTATTGCATTTTGCCAACTGTGAAAACTGTTTTCTACTATCTGGTAAATCGTAGTTACGAGAGAGAAGTTTTCGAGATTGTTGATTTTGTTGTATTTATTGTAATTTGCCGTCTATGCATTATTACCTGAGCCTCGCGGGTTTTCAAATTCAAAATAATGTCGTAGTCTCGTCAACATCTCTACACCAAAAAAGTTTGAATGCAAACCAAAAAAAATTACAATTACACAGGTACAGAAAATCCATCGATTCAATACCCTTTCTCTCTCAAAGTAGCGTTGTTTGTGCCCATTGGTGGTTCCTGCATTTGATGGCGCTAAAATATCAATAGACTTACAACATGTGCTAAAAGGAGTATTTAATCTTTATCTCTGCCAGTGAAAAAACAGCTGACCGTGGATTGATCTGATATATTTTGAGCCTTGTGGTCGAATGACTAAAGATGTAAAAGTCAAACAGCTACAAATCGTTAGTTTAAACCTTTACAAGTGCGAAATTTTACAACACAACTCAGTGTTTTGGCAAAATCACTTTACCTTGCTGGTAGGCTAGTTGCCCGCTCCAACTCAGGAAAACCTGCCCAAGCCATAGGCATCCTAGCTTAGTTTTTGCTCTCTATCACTGCTTGTTACTAAATCACCACCTCAGATGCGTTTCAGCTATTATAGCCTGCTTATGAACAACTTACCAGGCCTTTTCAACGAGAGAGCTTTACGGTTTATGGGAGAATTTCAGTACTCCTGAATTTTTGCGTCTACAGGTACTTGTGCGTTGCAAATAGCTCTGAACCCGACTAAGCCTAGTTAATTTTTAGTTGGTGAATACCATAAAAACACCTTAATGAATAAGAAATGGATAGATAGTTGCGATGTTTTGAGTTGGATCCTTTTGTTAAAGGAAAGACAGATTTTTTTTTCTTTCTTGGCGGATTACAAACCCGACAGCTTTGCAAAGCAAGTGTAACTTTTTTTCTGTTTTTAGCGGGATAATCCCAGAATTAGTTTTCAAGTAAAATTAAGTAAATGGGGTTTCGGGTATCTAAATTCAGGTTGTCGTCGACGACAAAAGCAAAATACGTATTTTTTAACCTAATAGTTTTTATGCATGAAAAATTTATCAATCTAAAAAATTTCTTACTTTGTAAATCAGACACGGCCATTCGCAATAGGAGACCCCATAGTTAATTTAACTGTTTCGTTAACGTTCAATTTTGCTAACACACTCGGTCTTTCTTTTTATCTTTTTTGTTGAAATAAAGATTATCTCATTTTTCAGTTACTGTTTCAGGTTTTAGTTTTCTAGAATTTTTAATTCAGATATAATAACCAGTAAATCGGTTGACAGAGGCTAACATGGGAAACGACTTTGAAATACATCTAGGCCTTCAAATACACGATTCCATACGCCGTGATAAAAATAATCAGCAACCTATAACCCAAACAAAAACATCAAGCCATAATTGCTACTTTCATTTGTGCCACTGGTGTTACTGCAGTCGTGAAACCAGAATCTAGGCTTTTACTTGCGAAACTTTTTAAATGATAAAAAGTTCCAGACTCTTGTTAACTTACTATTGAA
>JAKVQX010000056.1:24607-41803 GCA_030463015.1 Geotrichum citri-aurantii
TTTTTTCACCCCCCCCCCCCCCCCCCCCCTCACCAAAATTATTCAAGTCACAACAGAATAAAAATTTAGTCAACTTTATTACAAACATTACTTGCAGTGAGCTCTATCACCAATAATTTAAGCGCTCGTAGGCACGACGGTGTAATCGACCTGGTCAGAGTTCTCAAACTCATACATATCTAGCGCAACGATTGCACTCTCACGAACGACTCTCTCGTCGTCTTTAGCAAACTTGTTAAGAATCGGTAAAACCTCGTCCGTCGCGATTGATCCCAGAGCCTCGGCGGCCTCGTGGCGCACCATGCCCTCCTCAGCATCGTTGCTTAGCACCTTAATCAGCGCCGGAACGGAGTCGGGACTGCACAGCTGGCCAAAGACATACGCAATCTCGTGACGGAACAAAGCCGATGGGTCGTCAAATCCTGACGCCAAAGCCATCACCGCCTCCGTGGTTGCAATGTCACGCAGGCGGAACATTGCACGGTAACGCTTGAACAGAGACTCCTTCTGGTTGTTCAGCAGAGCTTTAAGCTTAGGTACCTCAGACTCTTCAGTGGGAAGCGGCGGCGCCGGATCAATAGAAGTATACGCGCTCTCCTCCAGCTTCTCGGTCTTGCTGGCATCAGATGCCTCCCACTCGATACGTGCAATAGCCAACTCACATGTCTGACGGATAACCTCAAGCGGGTCTTCGGCCATGTACTTCTTGAGAAGCTCTAGCGACTCCGCGTGACCCAGAGCGCCCAGCGCCTCAGCTGCCTCGTGGCGGACCATCGCAGGCTGCTTCAAGTCTGTAAATACGCCCTGTAACGCACCAGCCGCGTACAAGTTCTTAGTCTGGCCCAAAACATAAGCAAGCTCGTGCTTCAGCAGCTCAGAGTCGTCGCCAAAACCCTCAGCAATAACATCGATGGCACCGTTAACACCATCAGTTCCAAGGTTTTTGAGGTTGAACAACGCGCGGAAACGGTGGGCAAGCGGCGTCTTGCCATCGGAGTTAAGCAGAACAGCTCTGAGCGAGTCAAGGCTCTCGCCTTGGTTTTCAGTTTGTCTAAGTTCATCCATTGTAAAAGGGTAGTGATGTGTAGAGTATTGACAGAAGTGGTCTCAAAATATAGCTGGTGAAAAAAAATATCCAAAAAAATTAGATCTAGATCTCTGCCAACCTTTTTATATTTTTTCTCACGTCACATCAACTTTCAAATTCCCAATTTCGTTCCAAACCCTGAAAAAAATTTTTCTGTTCCTACTACTCTGTGAATTGCTTCTCTCGAAAGTCGACTTAACCACGATCTCGACGACCTAGTTAGAATAGTCTCCCCCTCCGGAAAAATTATATTTTCTCATTATGGCTACTGTGGTACCTCCCCCCTCTAAAAAACAGAAACGTGCACTTCAGGAGCCTAAGGCACTTGATGAGATTCCTGACGATCTGCCTCATGTACTCATCAAGTTTCAAGCATCCGACACCGGCGAAAACACTGGTGGCAGCATCAGAGTTCCGGGCAATGCAACCGAAAAGCAACTTGAGCTACTGCTGAACCAACTTCTTGGTACTAATGAGGATCCCGTTCCTTATACATTTTCGTTACTCAAGACTGCCGCTAAAGATGACACTCAGGCGCCAACCCTCATTGACATCACTTCCGACATCTACTCCTCGATTCTCAAACCAGGCCACAAGACTACTGAAGACCAACTAACACTGGTGTATACTCCTCGTGCTGTTTTCAAGGTAAGACCTATTACAAGGTCTTCGTCAGCCATCTCTGGCCACGGATCAACTATTCTTGTCACGCAGTTTGCGCCGCACACCTCCTCACGCATGGTTACCGGTGCTGGCGACAGCACGGCACGGATCTGGGATTGTGACACGCAGACGCCCATGCGCACGCTTTCTGGCCACACTAACTGGGTTCTTGCAGTTGCTTGGTGCCCTGATGGTAGCATGATCGCTACCGGCAGCATGGACTGTACCGTGCGTCTGTGGGACCCTAAGACTGGCGCCCAGATCGGTGCACCTTTGCGTGGCCACACCAAGTGGGTTTCAGCGCTCGCCTGGGAGCCCTTGCACTTGGTGGAGCCTGGCCATTCACCTCGTCTTGTTTCATCATCTAAGGACGGCACGCTTCGCGTTTGGAGCGTAGACCAGCATGTCTCGCTGTTTTCTATGACCGGACACAAGTCTACGGTTACCTGCGTCAAGTGGGGCGGTCTAGGTGACATTTACTCGACATCGCATGACAAGTCTGTGCGTGTGTGGTCGTCCAAAGATGGCCGACTTGTGCACAACTTACAGGCACACGCGCACTGGGTCAACCACATGGCACTGTCTACGGACTATGTGCTGCGGACGGGTCCGTTCGACCACAAGGGTAAGTTTGAAGCGACACCTGAGGAGTACCGTGCTAAGGCCAAGGAGAGATTTGAGAAGCTTGCGCGTGTCGGCGGTGCCATTTCTGAACGCCTTGTTACCGCAAGTGATGATTTTACCATGTATCTGTGGGAGCCTGCTAAGTCCAAAAAGCCGCTATGCCGTATGACAGGTCACCAGAAGCTGGTCAACCATGTTACTTTTTCACCGGATGGACGCTTTATCGCGTCGGCATCGTTTGATAACTCTATCAAGCTGTGGGATGGTCGTGATGGAAAGTTTATCGCCACTTTCCGTGGTCATGTCGCCCCTGTGTATCAATGTGCTTGGTCCTCAGACAGTCGGCTGCTCGTTAGTTCGTCTAAGGACACGACATTAAAGATTTGGGACGTGCGCACAAAAAAACTGATGAGCGATCTGCCTGGCCATGCTGACGAGGTTTACGCTGTTGACTGGAGTGTTGATGGTCGCCGCGTGGCTTCTGGCGGTAAGGATAAGATGGTTAGATTGTGGACTCATTAATGGTATTATAGACGCTGCTTTGGATTGATTTGTTTGGCATTCTATTTATTGTTCTTTGTTTTGTTTATTTGTAATTTGGCTTGTTATTTTGTAATGGTTTATAGACAATTGCTTTCTGTTTATGAATTTGCTTTGTGCATGTAGTGTTAAAATAGCTGTCATAATGAATAAGAAAAAGGGGTGTAAAATTACGAGGTGAATTTATGAGACGGTTTATTTTTGGAGATCAACACAAGGGATAAATGAAAAACGGTGACATGCACGCTTGATTTTAGAATAGGGCTTATTTCTGGGGTCATGAGTATCACAGTTTGAAAAACCCGATCTGCACAACTTGAATTCAGAAAACCAGATTTACATAAAAATGCCGACCAAATAAGCTTGGTATTTGAAACTATGCGAGAACGTTGGAAAAAACCTGAAAAATTTATATCCAATAAAGACTGAGACAACAGCACACCATTTTTTCATCTTTTCATACTGCCTTTCGCAATATCTATATTTGGTCTCAATTGTATATTTTCTATTTTGTGAAAAAATGTCAAACTAAGCCTTATTACTAGTATTTAAAAGACAGTTTTACAACATAGTCTGTCAAGATTTTGTCGTTCAATGACACCATCATAACGAGATAAAGTAACATCTTGAATTTCAGCTATGTTGGCTAATTTTTGATGAATCAGTCTACTTTTGGTTTTTTTGCAAAAGTTCTGATCAACTTCAATAAAACAATAAACTGATGATACGTTCTTTAATAATAAAGATGAACAAAATGCATATTTTTAACAGAAAAATTCAGGCAATTAAAGAAGTAGACAGCAGAATTCATCACGTTGTTCTATAATTACCAGCGTGTGCAAAACCGGATATTCGATTAAAGCAACAATAATTATCAAAATTAGAATAAAATCCAAGCAGTAACATAGATTTGAAGGTTAAGTGCTATAGAGAAAAATGTGTGTCAAAAACTGAAATTTGATGAACTCAGGAGCTGTCATAGAATATTCGGCAAGTTTTAAATCAGTCAAGCCAACCTAGAAATAAGCATAAACCTTTTATAAAGGAAAAAACTGTGATTAGTCTATTTACTATAATTTATATCAGATAAACACAATGTTGTGTCACTATAAACATTTAGATAAATGGAAATATTTAAAAAAAACCCATACAACAAAAATTCACAAGACCCAGTACATCAAAACTCACCCTTTACAAAATCAAACAATACTACACAATTTGGTTATGAAAATTTCTTAAAAGTGGGGCTCAAGGCTAATGAAATTATTTTTGGTTCTCTAATTGTGCATGCCAATGACTGGTAAAAAATGCTTTATAGATTGTTCAAGGTGCAAAGTTATTGTAATTTATGTGACAACTACAAGAGTTTTTGATGAACAAAATATATCAGTGCCAATTTCCAAGTTTTTTGAGAGCAAATATTTTGCCACAAGTCATTTTTCGGCAAAATAAGGCGCTGCTTTTAGAATAAAGTAATACAAATCTTTATTGGTTAAAACATTGTAATCTCTGTATATTAATGGTTTCAGATTCAGAGCAAAGTTTAAAATTGCTTTTAATTTTTATCTTAAGTTAAATATCGGTGATACCGCACAAAATTTGTTTTTTTTTGAAGATAAAACTTTTTACAATACATTTATATTTTATCCAGCTTGCTTTCAATAATTTTTGTGAAACTATATGAATTTGCTGAATGGGGTTTAAGCTGTCATGATGCCTGATTTTCAGAAAAAGGACTGTCTATTTCAAAACTTTTGCCAGTCTCGCTGCAATTCGATTCAAGAAGTTGAAAAAATAATAACAGATTTCAACTAAACAAACAATTTGTACCAGTTCAGCGGCAATTCATTTTTTTACTGGGTTACGGAATAAACTTATTATAACTAGCATTGGTAAGTTAAATTATTGTGTCACAAGATTTCAACACTTTGAGTGCCAGTATTTAGAAGACCAGCGTTTTGAATAACAGTTAAAAACATTTATACACATAAAACCAAACTAATTTCTGCTTTTCTGACTGAAATAGTTTTTGCTTGGATTCTGTCTGTTCTAACCGACATGGCTGTGGTGCGAAATTTGTGTTCTGTAGCTCAAAACTTTTTGAAAGCAAACCCCTCACGAGGAAACGTAGACAGCGTAATGTAAAATAAACAAATAAAAATGTTAATTATTAAATATGCAATGCAAAACAAACTGTGATAGTAAAAAAAAAACCAAATAAGAAAAGAAAATTTTGCTATCAAAAAAGAGTTATTTCATCATGGACGTCTCTTGGTTTTATTTATGCCTTATCAGAAATGTCGACAGGAGAGGAGCTGCCCTCAAAGCTTTGACCAAAAATAGTAGTAGAGGATTCGGGCTCCTCATCATAAGCACCACCTATTTCGTAGATTTCCATAATGTCACAGCCAGCTTTTTCTTCTTCAGGTGTCAACCGCAGATGCAAACCTGGGATATAGTTAACACAGAAGCAGATAATGTAGGTTAAAACAAAGGACCAAAGCGAAATGGTACAGATATCTGCAAGCTGATAACCTAGTTGAATCCAGTGGTGGGCAACCCAACCTCCATCAATTTCAGTAGCACCGTCCAGCGCGGCAACTTTTGGAGAGGCAAAAAAGCCAAGCAAAATGCCACCAACCATACCACCAATTCCGTGAAGGTTGAAAGCCTCAATAGTGTCGTCAACATTAAGATAGTGAGTTGTTTTGTGTGAAAGTCTGCAAACAGTAGCTGTAATTATGCCTGATACAAATCCAGCCCAGGGTGAAACGTAAGCACACGAGGGGGTAATAGCGACTAAGCCAGCAATAGCGCCTTCGCAGGCACCGGTTATGGAAAATCTACCTGTAAAAACTTTGTCTAGGACAATCCAAGTCGCGCAAGCAGAACTGGCAGCTAAGTGAGTGTTGGCCAAAATGTACGCAGTACGCAGGTTGACGGCCAAGCCGGTACCACAATTGAAAGCAAACCAGCCAAACCAAATAAGTGTAGCTCCAATAAAAACCATAGTAGGGTTTTGAGGCCGGTACTTAGAAACGCCTTTTTTGGGTGAGTTAGAGCGTTTGCCAATAAACAAAGAGTAAGAAAGAGATGCCACACCAGAGGCGATATGGACAGGGCCACCACCAGCGAAATCAAGTGAGCCTAAGTTGGCAAGCCAGCCATTTTTGCTCCAAACCCAGTAAGCAATTGGGCAGTAAACAACAGTTGTCCAAATGAAACCAATTACAAGAGATGGTAACAAGCGTCCACGCTCTGCAATTGCACCGACAAAAATTTGAATTGTACAAACAGGAAAAAAAGCTGAAAAAATAAAGTACAGAATTTCAGGAATAGTTCCATCACCAGAAAGCATTTGACCATTAAAATTTTGTAGCGCTCCAAGACGGAAATTGCCGTAGAACGAACCGCCTGTAGGCGAGGTTGCAAGACTGTAGCCAAAAAGATACCATTGAATAGTAATCACAGCCGTGACAGCAAAAGACTGGAATAAGATTGCAAGAATGTTTTTACGGCGGAGCATACCTCCGTAAAACATTCCAATACCTGGTGTGATGATAAAAACACCAAAAGTGCATAGTAAGATGAAGCAGGTATCTGCTAAGTTGATAGTGGCAGTATCTTCTTCTAAAGACCTGCGAAGCAGGTTAGACTGTACTGACATGTTAAACAATTGAGAGAATGTGTTGATTAAAAACTTGGACTTAATTTAAAGATATGGCACAGTATAAATAGACACAAAATCTAATAAACTGTACTTTAGTTCAGAGATAAGATAGAAAATTAAACCTCCAAATTACAAATTTTTAACTAGATACAAGTGCAGAAAATGAAAACTTGGCCAAAAACACGAATATTATTGGTCAAAATATCAGACATCAGATAAATCAAGTTTTTAGTACCTTTTATCTATATGGTAGCCATACTTTATCAGCTGCATTCTCGTAAAAGCAAAAATAAAATAAATCAAGACTACCGGCATTCAAAAACTTAAAAAACTAGATTAAAAGGTTAATTAAAGTTTTACTTTGAGTGAGGTTTTTTAACGGTGATAAAAAAAAGCAACAAATCCCATTTATGGGTTTTTAAATATAAGTAACACATCTGACTAATGAGCAAATCGTATGAGCCGAACAATTTAATTAAAGAATGTGTAACCAAGACATTTGGTGAGGTTTCTACAAAAGCTTCTTGGTCTAGTCATGTCATTTTTCTACATTTTATTCCGGATCTATAAAAAAGTGAGATAAATTCATGAGCAGAAAATTGAAACACCATACTGGAGAAAGTCAGAAGTATAAGACTAGTGCACTGCACTTTGTTTGCCAAAGAAAAAAAGAGCAGCCAGTGATTGCAAAAAATTTCCTCTTAAAGAATTATTATCCAACAAAATTGAGTAGAGGACAATTTACGTATGATAAAGAACATACTTGTCAAGCGATAAGACAAAGTCAAAAAAGGGCTATCTAAAAACCTGCATGAAGATTATGCATCATTTCAAAATAGTTTCCCGATTAGAGTGAAGTTTGAGCCTTCCTAATCAAAGCAACTGGCAAAACATAGATTAAGTAGACAAAAGGGCTTTGATTTTTTAGAACTAATTTGTTTACACGTTTAATTATAAACCGAAAGTACCGTGGAATTAAATCAAAATTTTAATTTTTGAATCGTAATTAGAATAAAGGCTAATTTTTAGCTTTTTGACATCAGGTAAATTCATGAAGGTAACGGTGTTTTTTTTCTCCCCACAAAGCTGATACAGGAAAAGGTGACACAAAATTAAGTAAACAGCCTTAAATCCTAACTTAAAATGAAACCAGAAAGCGTGAACTGATTACCTTTATCGAAAAATCAAACTTTGGTATATTTAACCATGCACATGAAATGATCAATTACTTTTATGATGTAGCCACGAAGCTAAAAATAATCAGAAGAGAAAAAAAGGTATTCTAAGAAAAAAACCAAGAAGAGAAAGCAATAATAACAAATTTGCTAGAAAAACTGTCCACACCTTGAGTCATAAGATCCTTATTTTAAAACTTGCCAATTATAATCTGGCGAAATTTAATTTTAAAGTTTACGAGAAAGCACACAAAAAACGGGGTAACGATAGCAGTTGAAAACAAAGCTAGATTCTACTACAAAACTCATAACATGTGATAGCAAAAAGTTTTATTAAGCAGTAAAAAACAAAATAAACGTTGCCGGAAATAAATAGCCTATTTGCAAAACAAATTATGAAAAATCGGAAAAATCCTTACAACACAGTTTAAGTCTTTCAAATTATTAGCATGAAAAAGATTAGGGAGGCCCGTTAAACGGTTTTTTTCTTTCTAAAAACATTGATTTATCTTTTTAAATTAGCTGTCAGTAAAATGAAAAGAGCTTGGTTATTTGAGAAATTGTCTTTAAAACAAAAGTTGTTTTTAAAATAGAGCAGATTGTATCAGCAAATAAAATTTATCAAGTCATTTTAGAACGTTTTCTAAGGTCTAGTCTGTATTTTGAAAAGTTATAGTGCTTGACAAACTCTTTGAAGTTTAGCTCTGGAACTCTGAAAACTTTTTTGAGTTTATAACTGTAATATTCTGACGAGCCCAACTCCTGTTGGCCTTTAATGTCCTTTCTTTTTCTTATTTATTTCATGACTAGTCTTTACTTCTTTTCCATTGAGATTTTCTGAATTGATTGCGATTATTATCAATAAGAGGTTGAGCTGTATTCATGTTTTCTTGAATCACTATATTGCCTTTGTCACCATCTTTTATCCAATTCTAGTCGTTGTGAAGTTCCGTTATCCGCTCCATTAGCAAACCTTGCCCTATTTATTTATTTATGAAAATGTGCAAAATATTTAGTTCTGAGAAGCTTCTAGGGATTCTCCTAACCAGCAATAATCTTTATTGGATAAAACCCCATTTAGTATTACATCCTATAATTATACTTATAAAAATTGATGTCATCTGTAAGCAGTTTTCAGTAGTCCTCTTGGTTTTTTTGGCCAATTAGTTTAGTTATTATTTTTATTTCTTTCAGTGGAACTCTTTCCTCGATTATTACCTGTGATTTCTCTTTAAGAGATGATTAAAACTTGTAATCTTGAACAAAACATGACTAAAATTTAAAAGAATTGAATATCTGATCAATACTAAAGATTTAGGATGTGTGTCATCAATATGAATTCTCAAAAATTTGTGCCTTTAAAGGTCTTTATTATCGTAAGATAACACGCCAAAAAAAACTGATTTTCTTAAACACAAAATAAATTTGTCAAAAGTTTTTAATTATGTTAGAACAAAATTTAAGAAAAGCGTGAGTGGTGGAGATTTTAACTAAGCGAGTTATCTCTCATCAAGAAATAATATTTACATATTAGTGATAATTGTCTTAAGGAACAAACAGTTTATACTGGCATGAGTGAATTGAAAGCAAGTTTTTGGATTACTCTAATTTTTGATTATTTCACAAAATCACAACAATATCTTCAACTTCAGAAAATGTAGTACTGTCTCTTTTTATTAAAAAAAATTCAAAATTTCCAATAAATGCAAATAATGGAGCAATCTTCAAAGCAAGTTGGATTGAAAACTGGACGCTGAAAACGTGCATATATAGTAACATCAACCATTGTCGCCACTTTAAAGAAGCCGCTTATAGTAAGACATAAATTTAAAAGCTTTTTAAAGAATACCTAGATCTTTTTTTAAAACAAGCCGATTTAAACTTCAATTTTTAAATAAAGTGGAAGTAATCTTTTAGCGTGAAAACAGCTTTGTTTTTGTATCTTTACACATTGTTTTAAAACTGAAAATCAAACTTCAGTCGTCTGTGCAAATTTTTTTCATGATAAGAGTAAGAAAGAATAACCATAATCTCAACACCTGAGAAATGGATACCACTAGAATAGCGGTATGTTGACATAGCTAACCATCCGCGACTCGGTTAACATAATGTAATTCTAAAACTTTTTGTGATCATAGTTTCTGCAATTATACAGTTATAAACCAAAAAAAGCTTTGGAACGGAAGGATATTACAAAAACATAGTCACAAAATTGATCATTTGAAAGTAAAGGCTCAATAATCTAAGTTTAACTGTAATAAAGCCTTATTATACACAGTTATATCAGTGGTAGAAGCTGTAAAACTTTTTCAACCAAAAGTTGAAGAAATACATAATGTTAACCAAGTCGCGGATGATTAGTGATGTCAACACACCGCGATCCTAATGGTACCCCTGAGATATGCATAGTTTTTCTTACTTAGAAACAAAACAAAAAACTTAAAAACCGTCAACAAGTGGTTGAAATTACATGAGCCACAAGGCTCTCCAATTGAAGGAAAGGGCTCTTAGTAAACTGGTATTAAACTGAACCAAACACTGATATTTTATTGATAACAGCAAAATTCTTGAATAATATTTACAATCAAAATTTTTAGATTTTTATAATTACCACAAAAACATTCCTCTTTTTGAATTTTCTTGACGCAAGGACCTAGGTTCTTGAAAAATTCTTTGCCATTTAAGTAAAATAAAATGTAATATGAATGACGCCGCAGCCACGCTAATTGAAATAAATCATATAGTCTTAAAAACCTCTTTGTAAAAATGAACGGTAAAAATAGTTATATGAACTATACTGATAACAAATTTATTTTTCAAAGTTTGAGTTTTGTAATAGATTGATGTTTGTTTTTGACTGGGTGTATGAAAAACTTTGACGCTTTGATCTTGAAGCATGAAAATAAAGAATTAGAACTTAAGCCTTTGAATATTGTTTAGCAGTCTCAAGCAACAACAGACTTGACATATCTGCCGCCTTCTTCAGTATCAACAACATCCTAAGTACTTGCCACTTTTCCAGTTGCCATCACAAAATCTTCTAACAAAATTACTTTTAAATTCAACTTTATCCATCTTCATTTAAAAATCAATCAGAAATCTGCAGATTTTTAATTCAAAAAAAAAAACAGATTCAGTACCATTTCTACACAGTAACTTCTTTAATTAAATTTTTTTGTCTACGTTCATCCACTAGTCTCACAAACATAATGCGCTTGAAATTAAGATTTCCCGATGGTTCAGAAATTGTTACACTCTCCGGTTCAGATGGAACTGACAGTTCAATTACTCTGCAAGAACTTGTTGACAAATTTTCTCAAAAATTGGGTTCTGCTTCAATCAAGGCTGGATTTCCGCCTAAACCTGTCGACACTTCCGACCCCACCGCCACCTTAGTTGCCCTTGGAATCAAAAATGGCGAGCAATTGGTTGTTGAACCAAATTCACATGAAAAGCCACAGACCTCGACACTTCAGTCTTCAGTTGTAGGTGATTCATTGAAAGAAACGTTAAATCAAGCCAGTTTTTCTAGCGAAGCTCGCAAGACATCACCAGTTTTTGCCAAAAAGCTACCCTATCATAATGGTAATGCTTCCTCGAGCTCTAAAGTTTCAAAAGCGCCTACATCGAAAAACAAGTCTGCTCAGCCAGTAAAGAAAGGTCAAGTCTCGAAGGGTTCAATCCCCAAAGTTTCTGATGATTTGATCCAAGTGAAATGCGGTTCTTATGGGTATCTTCGACTGAGGGTGATGGAAGATGACAACTCGTGTTTGTTTCGTGCTGTGGGTTACACAGTGCTGAAAGACTTGGATTCAATGTTTTCTCTACGAGACGCTGTCAGAGATGCAATTTTGAAGGACCCTGACCAGTATTCTGATGCTATCCTTGGCAAAAAACGAGAAGTTTACATGAGCTGGATTTGCCAAGAGAACAGCTGGGGTGGTGCGATTGAACTAGACATTCTTGCAAAAAATTTTGGTTTAACGATTTGCTCTCTAGACATTTCGACACTACGACAAGACATGTTTAACCCTGGCCAAGACCGGTTTGTGATTATAGCATACTCTGGAATTCACTACGATGCAGTCGCATTGAGTAAAACTGAGTTTGATAGTGGCAGGCCTGAGGACGACCAGACAATTTTTGAAGGTGACATGAAGGGAATGGAGGTTCTTGAAGCTCTTAACGAACTGGGGAAAAAGCTTAAAAACAAGCATTATTACACTGACACTGCAAAGTTTTCCATTAGATGCAATACTTGTGGTTCTCCTTTGACTGGTGAAAAAGAAGCCACCAAGCATGCCTTGGCCACAGGGCACACTGACTTTGGCGAATACTAGATTAAACTTGATGTATGCAATAGACCTATATTTATTAGAAAAAAAAATTGAAATCGTTATGAAAAAAGTTAAAGAATCCTTCGTCCCAAAACTAGCTCTCCTCAACCTGCATGACGTCGCTAGCTATACTCTCAATAGGAGTGGCAGGGTTCGCTGTCTCAAGTTCCTCTTTCAAAGACAGCTTGTTTTTCTTCACCATTTGCTCTTGCACAGCCGCAGCATCGGTCATACTCTTTCTCTCTTCTTTTTTCTGAAAAAATTTTGTAACGTCGTGGCCCGCGGCAGCGTTGGCTTCTTCTGGAGTGTATGGGATGTCCTTTAACTGTCTTAGTCTTCTCTTGTGCACCTTTCCTCTTTGGTGGTGGCTCTTAGCGTGTAAAGTTTCGAAATACTTGGCGCAAGGAATACAGTAGTACTGACCCAAGCCAGGCTTTGTCTCATCATATGACTGGTGCTCTAGCTTCTGAATCGACTTGTCAGAGTTCATATCTGTGTAAAGAATTTGATCGAGATCCCTAGTTGACGATGTTAGTATGCAAAGAAATATGCACAAAAAAAAAAGACAGTCTACACACCTTGTGTATCTCTTGGTTTTAAATTTCATAACCGATAAACGACCCATTTTGATGAATATATGCTGTGTATTTGTTGCTCGTGTGTTCTTAAAGCTAAAAAAAAAAAAGATAGAGAGTGAAGATAACCGTAACTGAAAAGATGTGCTCAAAAAGATTTTTTTTTTTTTTTGAAGTCAAAAAATTTCTCGTGTTGGGAGTTTGACACAACCCCTAACCACAGACCCGTTCAGAACATTTGCTTGGTACACGGGTGTTCCGATTGAAACGGCACTTTCAAAGGTACAGTATCATAATGTTGTAGTGAAACTAAAGCAGGCAACCATGAATTTAAATACTGTCGTTAAAAAATACATGTGAATGTAAGCACTTTAATGCTCTGGGGCGGCTTCTAGGAAAACTATATCTAGAATTTGGTTCTATCAAAAAGGAGCTTGAATTGCCCCTTTGAACACGAAATATTAACATGAAAAATATAATAAAAAAAAAAATTTTAACCATAATTTTAGTAATTAACTTTTATTCAATTCACTAATTTATCAATTGGTAAAACTACAAATAAAAAGTTGAAAAAAAAAAACCAATTTTAATTAGTTAAACAAGAAAGATGACAAAAAAAAGTAAAAAAGAAAGTGAAAAAAAATAAAATTAAATGACTTTATTTTTTAAAAATGGATTTTACCTTTTTTTTTTTTTGATGATTCTACATTTACCATACCATAAATATTTTGTATCTCTCAAGATAAATTCTGCTCCTCCACTACTTTTTTTTTTAATTTTTTCTAGTGGTCTCTAGCACCTAATTTAGAATGGGAATATTTGGCAAGTCCAAGAAACATTCTTCATCGCCTGCTAACAGTGGCCCTAATTCACCGTCATCGCCGCGACTAGAACTGAGGTCTCACCCCGGCAGTCCTAACTCGCGTCGTCTCTCCAAACCAGTGCGACAGGCCTCTGGCTTTTTCGATCTCGGCTTTTCCAACGAATCAGACTCAGTTCCTCCACCTGCGCCTGTTAAGCTTGTTCATGAGCCCGATGCTGAGCTCTCTTATATTGGCAAATCGGCTCTAAAGGGGCAGAGAGTATCATCGTTTTATGATTCTATTCCCCAAATTTCTACTGTCTCAAACCAAAACTATTCATACATGACATCTGCCACAGACATCCCACCAGTTCTACTAAAACCACCAAGACTTTCTGTGCATAAACGTCAGCCTTCAGATGTTGAGAGCGTTGACTTTGATAACTTTGATGGTGTCTACATTTCGGAAGAGGCTGATGTTGCGCGCATGTCTAATAATAGTTTAGCCGAAGCAGAACAACAACAACAAGAAAAGGAACAGTCTCCCAGAACCCTGACCCAACCTGAAAAAAAAGTAAACACATTGTCTTCATTCATTTCTCCTGCATCTTCATCTCAGCTTGATTCAACGCAAATGACGACCCCTAATATTCCTTCACAGCCGACAGATAGCGCAGAAGACACCTCTTTTGTAGAATTACCTGCACCATCTAGTTTTTCGGCTTCTAAGTTGGCTCAGGCGTCATCTGTTAACCCGTCGGTTTCAAACTCTCTCCAATCTTCTGGTTCAAGTCAGATCGAACCCCGGCAGAAGGCGTTGAACATCAAACCCATCACTATTCCTCATGTCAGCGAGTCCTTGCGCCCTCCTATCAACTCTCCATCGGCTACAGCTGCTGCTATAGCCTCCGCATCGGCCAAGTCTAACCTAAAGATTGGAACAGTCCGTGTTGTTGAATCTCAACAAGCTAATGTAGAATATGGCTCTGGCGACTTTTATTCAGGGTTTGAAGGCTTCACAGGACAGGAGATTAGTGCCGAAAACAGCCAGTCAAGTTCTGATGATGATGAATCTGGTGTGAAGAAAACCGTGGTTGGAAATACTTCAAACTCCTCGTCAATACCGGCGTCAACACGTGTTGGTGACACAATCACCCGCGTTAAGTCCGAGAGCGAATCTTCTTACGTCAACGTGTCTGGCAACAGCAATGACTCAGACAGCCAATCCTCGGCGGTCATTGTCCCTCGAAAGCCTTCTCCAACATTAGAAGAACTCGTTGACACGTACATTCACCCTTACAGTGCGTTCAGTTTTAATGATTCTGTGGATGGGTCTCTCAACAACACAGTTGCTGGTAACTCCGTGGCTTCTGTCTTAGATCCTACTCACGCCTCTACTCATGATGATACGATCAATAACGAGTACCAGCACCAGAGGTACGATTCCCATGCTAGCCAACTCAGCTCAGTTAGTTCTTTCATCTCTGAGTACGGTGAGCCAGATAACCAGATATATCACCCAAAACCACAGCGCGTTGATTCCAAGATTTTGGATCAAGGAACAGCCAGACTGCGCGCCTCAGTTGTTTCTACTGCTAGCAGTAATATTCTTGAATCTTCAGGCGGCGTCCCTAACTTTGACACATTTTCTATTTCAGGCAATCTCAATAATTCTCAAGAGCCGGGCGAGCTTTCGGCACGTGAGAAAGCCCTCCAGGAAACCCAAGCTCAACTCATGGAGGGAGGTGGTCATGCTGAATCTCGTCAGTCGATGCCACCACTCCAGCGCCGGTCTAGTTTTGGCCGAACTCTCTCGACTTTTATGCCACCGGGTAGTAGTACTAACTTTAGAGCCTCGCACATGGACCCTCCTGTAAATGGCCAAAATGGCGTGTTTTATCCAGCTCCCATTCCAGTTGAACTAAAACTGCCTCCACTATTGTCCAAGAAAAACCTGGAAAAAACAAAAGTGGGTCGACCTATTTCTCGCCGGCCAGGCAGCATGCTACAAATTGGCAGAATGGAGTATCCGGCCCCTCCGATTTGGAATGCTGATGGCACAACCTCTGGCGACAGACAATCATTCATGGCCAGAAGAAATAGTAATGCTTCAACTCTTAATGCATTTGACAGGCCCAATGGTGAGCGGGAGTCTGTTCTATCTCCTTCTAGATCTGTATTTTCGAAGGAATCCAAGCCTGAAACTACTGCATCAGGCGAAGTATTTGAGAAAACTCAAAGTGGGTCATTTGAGGAAGGTCTCGAAAATTATGCTAATAATACGCATGATGGCAAGCATGATGCCGAACATGGCGCCGAGCATGATGATATCTTGTCTCAGAACGAAAAGTCTGTGATTAATGGCGAAGAGAAATATAATGGTAATGAAAGCCTGCATGACATGGCCAGCCCTACCGAGGGTCGCATTGGCGAATTACGTGATAATAGCTGGATCCGGGAGCCTTCTTGGCAGGAGCGGCGATACTCTCAGTCTATTCTAACGCACTACGAAGACGAGTCTGATGACGATGGCATTAAAAGTGATGCTGCTACTATTGAAAGTGATGAAGAATATCAGGAAGATATGCTCAATGCCGACGATGACCCTGAGTCTGGTGAAGTTTCTGCGAATCCTGGCGGTAATGCTGACGTGAAAAATGCTAAAATTGATGATTTTGCCTTTACGTCTTTTAATCCAAACAATGCCGTCACTGATCGTGGACTTTTGGCTGGAAGCATTTCATACAGTAGCCAGCTTGCACCTGCTGTGGGCATTCAACCCCCCTCGCTTATTGAGGAGTTGGAAATGCGTAAGGCCGGCCGTAAAGCAAGACTCCAGCGTGTTTACTACGATAGCACCACTGGTAATGCTATTGCCACTGAGACTATTGGCAACAGGGGTCCTGATTCTGACCAGCTGGTCCGACTCCCTAATTCTGGCCATCCTCTTGACTACCGCCATACCAAGACGCTATTAGAGTTACAGCACATTGCCAATCAAGACTACGAGGTGCATAAGAGCTACCACCACAATTTACAGGTTGCAGTTGAGTCCGATCGTATGTCGCGTATGGGTCTGTCGACGCCTAATCTTCTTGCCATGACCCCGCAGCCTGTTTTACCTGACGAAGAGGAGGGTATTGACCCGAATGAGTCGTTGGGAGCCCGCCGCGCGCGCTTGAAGAAGAAAAAGCTGGAGGCTCAGGCCGACGTTACAGAGACTTTGGCAGAGCGCCGCGCGCGTCTGAAGAAAGAAAAGGCGGAAGCGCTACTCGAGAGTACAGAGACGCTGGTGGAGCGCCGCGCGCGCTTGAAACGGGAAAGCCAGGCTGTGAAGGAGCAGGAAAAGGAGAACATGCCTCATGAACAGCAGCAGCAGGAGCAGCAGGAGGAGCAAAAGCCGAGGGAGGAGTTGTTGGAGCTCAAGGACGGACAATCAAAATTACAACCGCAACAACCTGAGGCCGTTGCTATTTAATATACTATAAACAGGGAAAGATTTGTTTTTTTTATGTTTTTTTTTTTTCAATTTTGATAGTATAGTTTTTAACACTTAACAACTATTTGTGTATTTTATTTTATTAAGATGGGGTGTGATATCGTGAGTGCTGGTGACAGGTTTGAATTTTTTTTTTCAAGTGCTCAGGAATTTGTGGGCACTGAAAGACCAACAACAACAACAACAACAACAACAACAACAACAACAACAACAACAACAACAAC
>JAKVQX010000570.1:0-14311 GCA_030463015.1 Geotrichum citri-aurantii
TTTTTTTTTTTTTTTTTTTTTTTTTTTTTTTTTTTTTTTTTTTTTTTTGCTTTTTTATTGTACACAAACAATAACGACAACCCCCCCCCTCCTCTCACACTCTTTTTTTTCCCACAACCAACCAACGACCTCCCCCTCCTCAGAAAACCAAGATCTTTCACTCCACCACTACAACCGCTACTACCATAACTACCACAACCACTACCACCACCACCTCCACAAAACACACAGTCAGATGCCTATTGGCCTATTTCGATATCATCTCTGTTTTGCGTCCAAGCCGTCGTTATCACTAGCACCATGGACCACCCACATTCTTCCTCTGCTTCTTCAGCACACAAATACCTTCAGCAACAGAAAATCGCACCCTCTCTAAAATCTCACACAAAAGTTGAGCGTGAGATTTTACCAAAACCCTCATCTTTTGCATCACCAAAAGGCTCAACTAACTCTACAACAAATTCTGAAAATACAAGAAAACGTTCTATCACTATGGTTTCTGGTTCTGCCGCTCAAATTTCCAGAGCCAGTCCTGTTCTTTCTATCTCGTCCGATCCGCGTCGCTTAGAAAAGCCCAATGATTCACTTTTTAAGCCGATCACGACAACGGATATTCTCCCAAAACCCCTCCCTGACCTCTCGACACCTTCGTCTTCCTCGAAATCAACAAACACAACCAACAGCATCGCTAGTAATGACACTAACAACACTGCTAAGGCAAATAATTCTAATAATAACACTTTCGCTATGTCCACCTCTACTGCGAGTAACACCAAACTGACTCAAAAAAAGCCATTAGCATTAGCAGCTCCCACTCCCATTAAGAAGAAACCCTCAAAGTCTAGGTATGTTTCGAAAAAAACAGCTCTGCTTTTGAAGGATCAGAAAGAAGTCGCTACTCTTCTCGCTTCGTCGCCAAACACACCCACAGGCGCCACAAATAACCACGGCACCCACAAAAACATTTCAAACTCTCACCACAACCATGTACACAATTCTAGTGCTTCACCGCCTCCACTTTTGTCTCACATTTCTCCCGATTTTGCTGACTCGCCTTCAAATCCGTACCGCCCGCGCCCCGTCCGCTCATGCACGCACTGTCGCCAGCAAAAAATTCGCTGCAATGCACTCGAAACTTTCCCAGCACCGTGCACCCGTTGCCAAAAAATGGATCGCAAATGTGTTGTGGATCCGTTCTTCAAGCCGCAAAAGGGCGGCCAAGTTCAGTCTTTGCGTGACGACATTTCTTCGCTTAAGCAACAGCTTGCTGAGCTTCAACGGAAAAATTCCTCTGTTTCTAGCGACTTGGAATCATCTGTTTCCCCTAATGCCACGCACGACGGTAGTGCTGGTCCTGGTAACTCTAGTGTTTCCGGCATCTCAGAAGAATTAACCCATGTGCACCAACACAGCAGTAACAACGTCAATCACCATCTCAACCACAACATTTTCAATGCTTCTGCGCACCAGAGGTCTATTGCAAACCTGATGGGTACAGATGCAAAGAGTGTTCGCTCTTCAGACTACTCCTCCGCGTCCACCTCCCCCAGTTCTTCTACTACTGGCTCCACCACTCTCCACAATGCGTCCATCGAAGCACAAAACTACTCTCCGAATATCGATAGCAACTCGCGCGTTCTCTTTGGAGATTCTCTCCCAAATAAGCAACAAATTCTTCATTTGCATAAGAAAAAGCAACAGCAACAGCAGCAGCATCAACCACAGCTCTCGAAACCCCACTTCCTTGAACAAGTAGTTGGTCATTCCAGTTCACCTGTTGTTAGTCAAGAGCCTACTGATACCCCTCGAAGTCCTTCATCGTACATTGACACAAATCGTCCTGGCGATAAAATCCCAGAGGACCATATACACTCGCGGCAAACATCAGCAGCCGCTGCATCTCCAGGAAACTCAGAATACATTATGGGAGACGTCAGATTATCTTTTGATAAAGCAGAAGAGCTCCACAGGCGCTTCATGACGCATTATTTGCCATTTCTCCCCATCATTCAATCTAACTCTGCCGCTGAACTCTACAGGCAGTCTCAGCTGCTTTTTTGGACAGTTTGTCTCACTGCGTCACTGTCTGAACCCGTACCTGATTTGTACAACAGCCTGTGCTCTTTGATCAAGCAACTTGCTATTGAAACTTGTTGGATCCAGACACCGCGGTCAACTCATATTGTTCAAGCGCTCCTGATACTGGGCAACTGGCCGCTGCCCAATGAAAAAGTTCTAGACGACTGTTCTTACCGTTTTATCACGCTGGCTAAGTCATTGGCCATGCAACTTGGCCTTCATAGAGGCAAGTTTATCTATGAGTTTTCGCGAACTCAAGTCAGCCTGCCCGATGCTGAAAAGTGGCGGACACGCACTTGGATTGCCATCTTTATTGCTGAGCAGGTTTGGTGCGCCAACCTGGGCCTTCCGCCAAACATGCCTATGGACTACCTTCTTGAAGAGAGTAGAACTGACGCTAGCTTACCAAAACCGTTTAGATCTTTGGCGTGTTTAGCTATTTTCTGCTCGAAGCTAGTTAATCTCTTAGGTGCAAGTGTCACTTCGCCAGACGGTACCTTAGAACCCAAAAACAGATTCTCAACTTTGGGAATTTTAGAACAGGAACTAGATCGATTAGTAGCGGAGATGGGGACTGAAGATGGTAAGTTTTTTCTTTTTTCTTCTAACATTCAGATTTTTTTTTGGCTAACAGCGTTTTTTTTTTTTTGGTTTAGTTTCGGTAGAAATTTACTACCTTTATTTAAAGATGATGATTTGCGTTTTCTCATTTTTGCCTGAGACACCCATTCAAGACCAAACTATCTATATTATCAAGGCTTATCATGCTGCGACTCGGGTTGTCACTCTATTTAGTAGTCTTGCCGAGCAACGGCGCATTATAGAGTACCCAATCTACATACGCCAACCTGTTAGTCTTGCGGCTTTTATTTTATTTAGACTGCATCTTTCCCCATTACTCCTGCCTCAGTATGTCGAGAGTTCTCGCCAGTCGGTTGTCACAGTTCATAGGCTGTTCCGAAATATGCTTACAGCATGGAAAGATGTTGAGAATGATATTTCCAGAACTGCAAAGGTGTTAGAAAAACTTAACTTTGTGATCATCAGCCATCCTGAACTTTTCACAAAGGCACCAGGCATTATTACGCGAATGAGATCGCACCTGACGGCTTCGCTCTTTTACGAACTTATTTGGGCGATCCATGAAGCGCGTCGACGCGGTGGGATTGGGTCATCATCAACTAATGCAGCCGCGTTTGTTGCAGCGGCAGCAGCAGCAGCAGAGGCAAAGAAGAATAACAAAGCTACAAGCAATGGTAAATCTAATCAACAACAGCAGATTGGTAATTCAATAAACTCAATACCAGGCTCACATGTCGACTCAGTGCCACCACTACCATTCTTCAATCAAATCACAAAGGATGATTTCACTGCTACGACCACAACGACTCCTAATGGTACAACTATCACAACGTTAGTACCTACACACAACATTCCTAATATAAATACGACTCCACTTGCAGGTATTGGAAATCCATCAACGATGCTAGTGGCGGCTGCAGGACCTGATGTCGCAGGACACAATTTTGCGACTATTCCGGGGCCTTACGCTACCCCCAAAACACTCAGTGACACTACAAAATTAAATGTTAGACCGTCAACAGTATCACAGCAAATGCAAGTAAACCACCAGCAACAGCCGTCACCACTGCCATCACAGCAGCCGTCGGGTGCCTTTTATGACACTACCGGCAGTTCTACGGATCCACTACACCTGGACACACTTATGCAGGGCATGGACTGGATGGACACGCAAGGAAGCGATGATCTTCTTGGCTGGATGGATAATATGGACTTTAATGTTTGAATACCCTGGTGCAAACTTGGTCTGACAAATTAAAATTAAGGAGTTTTAGTTGTAAATAGCCAAAATGATTAACAAAAAAAAACCACTAAAAATTAAGAAAAATTAAAAAAAACAAAAGTTAAATACAAAGAAGACAATTATTCAAAAACCATTTGTCCCTAAGAGACTCTCAAAGTAGCGCTCTCAACGCGCACAAGTAGTTCCTGCCATCCGATGGTGTCAGATTCTCCATGAACTGCTACATGTGTCAAGGAAAACTTGAGATACTTGGAAACCCGGTAGGTCGATACCAGAAATTGACATAATTTGCCCTGGGTGCATTTAAAACCTGTCTTCATCTTTGGCTTGAATTGCAAAATTCCCCTGACGTCAATTTTTTAATTTAAAAAAAAAGTTGTAACAACAAATGAACCAGTTTTAACCAATTTAAAACTCAAAAAAAAATTTGAGTCTAAAAGTAATAGATTTTAAAGTATACAAATATATAATAGATAAATTTTTATTTCTTAAGAAATTGGCATTATGGCCGAGTGGTTAAGGCGATTGACTCGAATATTCACATCGAGGTTATCAATTGGGATTTCCCGCGCAGGTTCAAATCCTGCTGATGTCGATATTTTTGAAAATTTTAATTTTTAAACAACTAAACAACAAATCGGGAGGGTAACATTCTCTACTTGTCTGAGTTTCACAGCTACGTAGATCATTCTCAGAAAGCTGCCTTTTTTCATTTCTATCAAGTGTGAGTACTTTTGGTAATATTTGACACCTTGACAACAACCACTTCCTCTTCCAACCTTCGCCTATAATCTATAATGTCTGAGGTAACGGATCTCAAATTTGAAACGAAGGTTGCTGATGACCAACCTGCTGAAAAGCAACCTTATTACATTTTAACTTGGGTGTCAAACATTATTACCTACCTTGAACATCATAAAACCCTCGAAGATGCTACACAGACATTTCTTGTCACTGAATTAAATCAGCTTCTCACGTACATTGAGAAATCAAAACAGCTTCCTGTGTTACTTTCTAAGTCAATTAGGTTGGAGATCAGCAAGGCTTACCAGGGAATTTACTCAGGCACAAATCGAAGACTCTTGTTCGAAACTGTCAGTTTTCTCATCAAGTTCATCAGTGCTTCTAAACCTGATAAATACTCAGATTTCAAACAGTATGTTTTATGGCTATTATTTATGTTAAACTAATTCTAATTTATCAAAGTCTGGCGGTCTCAGCTATCGGATCAATTTACGAGGTGGCCGGTGAAGGTGTGAGTAAAAGCAAATTGTGTTAAATCAACATTGCCGACTTCTAACTAACTACTTTCCCAGGCTATTTCTGTTTCTGCGCTGTGTGGAATTACATTGGTAAAGGCATTGAAGGGTGCCTCATCTGTGAGTCTTAAACATGCAAATGTTCAAAAATTTTTGTTGCTAACTTCATTAAAAAGTATGCTGGATATAGAGCGTCGATAATCAAAGCGTTAGCTCATGTCACACTCGCGGCTGGACATATCTTTGACGATTCACTCACGAAAGACTTATGGAAAGCAGCAAAGTCTCATGCCACCGACAAATCTGCTAAAGTCTCTGCTGCCTCGTTTTTCCTATTCCAAGCGCTTATTCAACATCGCTTACATTTCAAAACTTTGTCAGACTTTGAAACCCTTAAGGTACTCTACTTGAAGGCGCTTGATTCACCCTATGCTCTAGTTAGGCAATCTGCTGCTAGGTGCTTTGCCTCCAGTTTAATTGTTTTGACAAATGAATCTACTTTACAGAAAGCGGTGACGCAATCTGCCGGCAAGTCTAAGAATGATGATGACGAGAAAGAAAAAGAGAAACCAACCAGTTCTAAGGTAAAGCTTCTTTACGCTGTCGATTTCACTGAATCTCTAAAGATACTTGCATCAACCTACACACATGCTTCAACTACTACTCGTGTGCGGGTTGGCGTAGCCGAAACTTTGACAATTT
Organism: Geotrichum citri-aurantii; assembly: GCA_030463015.1. Classification (NCBI taxonomy): domain Eukaryota; kingdom Fungi; phylum Ascomycota; class Dipodascomycetes; order Dipodascales; family Dipodascaceae; genus Geotrichum; species Geotrichum citri-aurantii. The sequence goes on from JAKVQX010000570.1 coordinate 5,866, forward strand.
TTATTTCGCTCAACGACCCTGCTACAATTGAGTCTCGATTCTTCGAAATTGCAAGTACGCTACTTGTAGACATTTTAAGTAACTCCAATATTTCAACCAACCGGCACAAGTTTATTCTTGCGAGATCACATGCTGTTTTTATTATTAAAGAAACAATTGCGTCGGAAATTATGGAAGAGTTTGGCCAAACTTCCGCGATCAAACTTCTGGTAAACGAAATTCTCAAAAACTACCCGGCGGTTTTGTCAGAGCAAGTTGAACCTTCAAAAGAGACTTTAATTGGAACCCTAGAAAGCATTGAAGCAATCATGTCGCTTCTTGGTTCTGCTATTGCTCCAGTTTCTGAGCTTCTTGTTAACTCCTTAACGCAACTGATTTCGCATCCCAGTTTTTCAGTCCAGGTTGCTACATGCTCCTGTATCAGAACTCTCGTGCTTTTGGCTCCCATCCATATCATTCCCTTGCTTAATAAAGGAATCACACACATTAATAACGAACTTTCTCAGTTAGCCGCTAAAAAGGTTCCAGCCCATAGTATTATTGGATATTCGAGAATGGTCTCGATTCTAATCAGTCTTACTTATGTCAAACCCTTATATTCTTCTATCGACTTGGCCTCTCGAATTTTGTCTATGGCTACATCTCTTCTAAAGGCTAGTGGTGATGTTGATGTTTTTACTTCAACTGTTCAAATTCAGGTTGCATGGCTTTTAGTTAGTGGTCTTATGCCTTTAGGTCCAAGTTTCGTGAAAATTCATCTGTCACAACTTCTTCTACTCTGGAAAAACACTTTTCCAAAGAATATTGGCAAGGAAAGGTATAACGAAAAAAGCACTTTAGAGCTTTGCTACCTGTACCATGTTCGTCACTGTGCCATGGGCTCTCTTGTCGCATTCTTTGCTAGTAATAGCAAACTCATTACTGCAGATGTTGCAAGACGGGCTGTTGGCTTTTTATACAGCACCACTTTATTTATGAATAGTATCAACTCCAAACAACTTTTGGACGATGAACCATCTCATCTTCTTGATCGCTCCCTCACTTTGCAGGACTATGACTATATGTTAAAACGTAGAGTTCTTCAGTGCTATGTTTATCTTTCCCAATACTCTCACACTGTTGACTCGCTTCCTGCTAATGTTCTCCCCTCTGCTCTTGCTACTTTTGCAGACCCTGAAAAATTTACTTCTCTTAATATCAGTACTGCTATTGCTGCCAACTCTGGTTCTATTGATTCAATTTGGCAGATGGCAGACAACTTTGCTTTTGGTGTGACTACCAAGATCTCTGGTTTTGATATTACTGACATTCAAAGTGACAGGAACCCAAATCGTCACAAGAAAAGAAATTCGATAATGGAGCCCATAAAAGATATCCAAGACATTCATTGGCTCTCAGAGACAGATGTATTAGATACTCTTGAAAAGCAAATTAACAGACCTGTTCTTTCTGCTTTTGAGCAAGACCCAGATTCTTTGTTTCATTTACAAGAAGAAGGACACCTGTATGTTTCTTCTACTCCTCCTCCTTCAGCAGTAACCAACTTGTCAATGGAACTTTTTTCAACCTTGTTTCCTTACCAGCCTTCAAAGGTTCAAGAAAGTTTACTAGTACAACTCAACAAATACATTCTTGGTATTGCTACATCGTCTAATTATGGCCGTCCGTTCGCTATTGTGGTCAACTCCGTTGTCGCTGTCCATAACTTACTCCATTTCACATTTTCTTCAGGATTCATCAACAGGGAGCATATCAGGAACCCTAAGGTTGTTGCCGCATTCATTGAACTTCTCAAGTCAACTATCAAGAATTCAGATGAATACGTTCGAAATGTTTCGGCCCAGTCTCTTGGTATGATCTGCTCGATCGCTGGTTCCTCGACATTGGCAGCTGAAGTCATTAAAATGCTCATTGATGAAATTGTTGAAAACCGCGATCCTAATGCCCGTGGTGGATGCGCTCTTGGCTTAGCGTACATCTTGAAGTATATCGGCGGTATGTTTGCCAGTCTTCAGCTTAAAACGGTTCTTGGTATTTTGGTTTCTCTAGCAACTGACCCCCATCCTACTGTTCACTTTTGGGCACTGGAGGCCATGTCAATTACTATTAGCAGTCTTGGTTTGAGCTTTGCAACTTACTCTTCTACCACTCTCTCCACTCTTAGTAAATTGTATCTCTTGGAATCACATGGTGATGAGAGCCCTTCCAATGCATCCAGCAATCTTGAGGTGCTGTACCCCAGTCAACAGATTATTTCTCGCTGCATTCATGCTCTTGTTGAGATTCTTGGACCTGACTTGCAAGAAAATAGCAAAAGCCAAGCTATTGTTATAACACTTTTGCAGCAATTTGGCTTCAGTGACAACTACCGAACTGTTGTTGAGTTGATTAAAAGTTCTCAAGAACTTATGATTTTTGCACCTGACATGGTTGATCCCAAAATTTTTGTTACTCCACTAACCAAGCATCTGCTGACATCTCATTCAACTCCGTTGAGAAACGCTGCCATCGATGGTCTTTATCAACTTATTAAGACTCACTCTGTTGGTGTTTTCTCTATTGCTGGTAATGATCTGAAGTACGATATTTGGCTTGCTTACGACTATACTCCAGACAACAAGACCATCAAAAATTTTATTCAAAGATGGCTTGAGCAAACAGCTACTTCTGAACCTTTGGCTTGGATCGCTAGAATTCAATCAGTTTTATTTAAGCCTCGCAGGTCTTTCAAGCCAGTCGTTTCTTCTACTAGGCAAGTAGTAGAGGCCAACCTAGCTGATGAGGAAGTTGAAGGATTTGCCAATGCAAACGAATCGGGCGAAAAAAGTGGAAATGCTGCTTTTGATCAACCCCTAAAATGGCAAACTAGAGCTCTGGCTGTTGAGATGCTAAGAGAGCTTATCAACCTAAACTTTAAGGACAAAGATCCCGTTGAAATCCCCAAATCTCCTCTTCTGTTTAAGGTTGGTGAACTGATTCGCATTGCCTTCACTGCTTCAACGTCTTCTGTTATTGAACTACGTCTTTTGGGCGTTCAATTGTTGAACGACATTCTCGTTTCTTTGCGTGATGTTGAAGATCCTGATTTCAAAGAAGTTTCTCTTCTTGAGCAATACCAAGCTCAGATTGGCTCTGCTTTAACCCCAGCTTTTTCTGGCGATACTTCTCCTGAACTTGCTGCTCAAGCTATCAGTGTCTGTGCAACTTTCATTGGCGCTGGCATTATCAAGAATGTTGATAGAATGGGTAGAATCTTAAAGCTCTTGACATCTGCATTGGAGAGTTGCTCAGCTAAATCCATTACTCTTGGTGATCTAAAAACCCTAAGTCCTAATGCTCAAGTCATGCTCAAAATGGCCGTTCTTTCTTCCTGGGCTGAGTTACAAGTTGCTAGCACCTCACCCGACAACTCTGTTCTTGTAGAAGTCGTCAAGCCTTACATCAGCAGTCTTATTCCTCTCTGGCTTTCTTCTTTGCGCGAGTTTGCGCAACTGCGCTTTGAACCTGAACAGTCGTCTAGCCTTTCGATTGGTGGATCCTCCATGGACTATATGTACTCTGCCTTATCTAGAAACAGTGTTCTTCCTTTCTACCAACGATCTTGGCTTCAGTTGGTTGATGCTATTGCGTCACTTATTGAAGTTGATAGAGATCTTGTCTTTGATATCATGAACGAAAAAGAACGTGTGAATGCCAACTCGGAATCTGAAGATATCAACTACAGCAATGAGCCTGCTGCGTTCTTTTTTGTTCTTTTTGGTATCTGTTTTGAATCGTTGGTGAGACCTCAGCAAACTCTTGGTGCTGAAGGTCAGCCAGATCAAAGAGTGCAGGTTCTGACAGCCTTGAATAGAATCTTGCATCCTTCTGTTTGTGGTAGTGCCATTTTTAAGGATATGGTTTTTGTTGAAACCATTGATGTTCTTGGTAGAATCGTATTGACCGGCACCCCTGCAGAACAGCAAGCTGTTATTGACATTGCGTATAGGCTTTGCATGAACCATCCCGGTAATATAGTCAATAATAGGGCGACTGATGAGGACGACGATGGACTTTCCGAAAATGTTGATCAGCTTTTTGAGCTTGTCAGAGTTGTCATGCTTGTTCTGACATCCGTTTTTCCGTTTCTAGCTGACTCCAGTAGGCCTGGCATCCCAATTAACAACTCCAATATTCTTGGTATCAAACTAGTTCGTTCTTCATTAGAATACCTTGTTCAGATGATTGAAGTATTCCCTCATGTCATTCGAGTTGATCTGTACTCTTGTCTTCTTTACGTTTTTGGCAAAACTCTAGGCAAAAGCCAGTCTGTTGCTTTGTCTAAACTTTCGATGATTCCTTTCAAGAAGCTTGTATACAATATGATCAAGACATTAGAAACTTACCCTGATACTGAGGAGCCAGTTAAAAAAACGATAATTACAGCTATTTCTCATTTCATCACTGCATTTAAGGCTGATAAAAGCTTGCAATCCAAGGAGATTAACTTGCTGGCCATTGTTATTGTTTTCAACGGTGCTTCCAAGTTTTTAAAGCCTGAGGCCTCTTTGAGCAATGAGCTTAGCACCTTGCTTGTTGAGAGCTTGGCTTTCCCAGGATTTCAAGCTGTCGCTTCAGAGTGTATTCAGACCCTGCTTATTACTTCGTTCAATACTACTATCGGTAAAACTCTGGTGGTGGAAACTATTCCTCAACTGGTATCATTGGCTACAGAAGATAGTTTTGTTATTTCCGATGAATCCGAAGTTGAAAAGCCCAAGGTCAACTTGATTCCAAGATATGTTGTGGAAATTCTTATAAACTTTACAAAAACCCTTTCAGGTGAGCAGCTAACGTCTCTGATGGCAATCACCGTTCCACTGCTCCTGTGGTTTTCTGACGAAGAGAACAGCGATATTCCGGTTGAAACTCGCAAGGCTTATGTGAATCAAAAGTTGTTGGAGCTTGTTGGGCACAACAGTCAAGTTTTCAAAGACTTGCTTCAGCATGGACTATCTGACTGGCAAAGGGATATGGTTGAGTATATCATGCTTTCCGGTCAAAAGAACAATGATGCTGAAGAAGCCTCAGCCGATAATAACTCTGAAACTCACATTCAGCTCAAGTCGTTTACCTAGACAACTTGAAGCATCCATGTCGCTAATAGATCAATATTACAGCTTTTAAGACTACCAACCACGTTCACTTGGTTTTTTTATAAATACATGCCTAGTTTAATTAAAAACAAAATAAACAAAATAGAAACAATAACACATTAAATAATTTTTGAAAAAAAAAACTTTTGACAAGCTTGAGAAATTAGCAACTATTCGGTTTCCTCAGGGTCACCAATACCATCTTCGTAAATGGCAAAAATAGCCTCAGACTCTGGTAAACAAGGCGAGTCGTAAATTTTGCAGATTCTCTGAGGACCTCGTCCCTTCCTCAGGGACAGTCTGGTGGTCGAAGAGTGAGCAATGATATTGCCACCAATAGGCTTCTTAGGATCAGCGTTAAACATAGAAGCAGCGCCATCAACCTGAGCAACGACTTGGTTGGTAATGACAACAGCAATTCCAAACTCATCTGCAAGTCTTTGAAGCATTCTCATGTACTTAGCAACGTGAGTTTGACGTGCTGAGAGCTCACCACGGCCGCTGAAATCAGTGCGGTACAGCGCCATAATCGAATCCACAATCAGCAAAGAAAACCTGGACTCAGCCATCATCGATGCAGCTTGAAGAAGAAGTGTGTACTGATGGTCTGCGTTGTATGCTCTTGCGTAGGCAACATTGTCTAGCGCAACGGGGCCGTCTAAACCGTATCGCGTTCCAATCGAGAGTAATCTTTGCGGGCGAAAAGTTCCTTCCGTATCAATATATAAACATTTTCCCTCGCCACCGCCCATGTCGATAGGAAGTTGGCATGTAACTGCCAGAGTGTGGCAAAGCTGTGATTTACCTGTACGGAACTCGCCAAAAATTTCTGTGATTGAACCAGTTTCGACACCACCGCCTAACAGCGTGTCGAGTTGTTTAGAGCCTGTAGTGATTGAAATCAGCTCAGACCGTCTCTGGTGGAATTCAGTTGCAGTTGTAAATCCCATAGGAACATATTTAGATGCTTCAAATAATAGTTTATCGGCTTTCGCTTCTGAAATACCTTTAACTGTGAGAATTGTTCGCTTTGGCCTGGGAAAAAAAAATCCGGTTAGACAACTGTAAATCGCGACAACAAAACAATGTAAAACAAGTTCAAACTTACGTGTAAGCAATACTTTCAACAGTGTTAAAACCAGCCTCTTTTAGCTTTTTGATATCAGCAGGGTTGATACCATTTCCCTTAAACAAATAGTATTAGCAAAGTGGCGACAAGTGTAAAAAATATTTTTAGATGAACAGGAGTTAAATGATCACCTACCTGTAACTGATCAATAAGAACAGGTCCGCTTGGGGCTTCTTCTTCTTCTTCCGCAACAACTTCAGGGCTGATATGGTGAACTTGTTCGCTAACTTCTTCAGAAGGCATTGTATTATTTCTGTCTACTTAGAAAATATAATAAATGGAAAGAAAAAAAGAAGTGTGTTAAAGGATGATATATTTATTAAAGGGCCGAAAGTGGGAAAAAAACTTAGAAAGTGAGAAGAAACGAAAAGAAAAGAGAGATTAAAAACGTTAAAACCATATGTAAGAAGGCAAAACTAGGCACGAAACAACACGAAAACTTCATGGGTTTTTCCGAATAGAGATTTTATTTTTGTTTTAAGTAATATTTAGACACGTGAACTCAGTGACATTACATAATAAAGTGTTTTTTGGTTAGTTAAATCAAGCTTTGATTGGCTATGGGTCGTGAATGTCTTTTTTTTTGTAATTTGGCACTTTAATTTTGAAGTCAAAATCAGCAGCACTTGTTGTGGTAGCTAATTTTAAGCTGTATTATTGTCAAGAAGTTGAAAACAAAAAAAAGATAATTTGTTTAATTCTAGGTATTAGTCCATCTATAAACGTAATAAAATAAGTAGCAGGTAAATCGTTAAGCTAAGCATGTGGGAGTTAAGAATAATACTCAACTGAAGTAGTGAGTGATATCAGTGAGTGTTCCAAGATTCTACCCTTGTAGATCGTACCAAATTCCTTACAAACTAATTTACGCAACACACAACACTTAGAAGGTTGATGCTTAAAATCAGCGTACCATAAAACTTCAAAAAAGCCACTTTAATCAAGTAGGCTATAGAAAGGGGCTAAAAGTTTTCAAACTGGGCAGCAGCACGGATATCCCTGAAACCAAGAAAACTTTTATAGTCGAGCTCTGGGGAAGAATTTTTTAAAATAGTTGCGCTCTGTATAGCACTATATGTCTTTTTTCAATTAAATTTTCTTTAGCTAACTATTGTTTCAGTAAAAATGAGCACAAAACTTTTGGAAGATTTCAAGATATTGGTGCTAGTAGTAAACTTGTAAACTGTGTTTAATCATTTAAAGTTAAACTGGTAAAAGTCCGTATAATAAAAGTGTTTTTGAAAAAAGGTCAAATATATTTTGCTTGCGTAGATTTGGATTGTATCTTTGCTTTCTTCTGGTTAACTGACAACTTGTCAATATAAGAACAAAATACAGATTTTAAAAAAAGAAAAGAAAAAGAAAAATAGAGCGAGAAGGAAGAGGTTAAAAAATTTAACCAAGTTCTTAATTTTTTTCTATATAGATCAATAATGTAGTAGAAAAGTCAATTTTTTTTTTAATTTGATAGTTATTCATTTAACGACCAAATAGAATAAGTAAAAAAAAAAAAATACGCTGGCGCGACACAAGTATACACGAAATAAATTTATTTTATTTTTAGTTTGAAGAAAGATTATTATAAGTTTTTCTGGAAGACACTCGACCTAAAATTCAACAAAAATTTTATCTATTAAATTTTTTAAATTTTTTAATAGTAAAACAGATGAAATTACATTTGACAAAGAAAATAAAAAGAAGTCATTGCTAGTTGTATTGAAAGGATGCGCAAAAAGTGTGTGAAAAACATAATGAACTAGAAAAATATAGATAGATAGAAAATCAGTTAATTGTCCTTACATCAAAAAGTAACACATACAAAAAAATTTATTACCAAAGATACACAAAGAAGACATTAATTTAAATACTTTTTCCATGAAGCTCTCAAAGTAGAGTTCTCAGCGCGCACAAGTAGTTTCTGCATTCGATAGCGTGGGACTCTCTATGAATTGCTCCATGTGTCTAGGAAAACCTGAAATAAATATGTATTACAGATTACCTGTAAATTTATATTCTTATTTGTCTTATAAATAATTAACTAGGAAACGAAATGTTTTTATCATATGATAGATAAATGTTTTATCATGTCAACATCAGTAAAATGTCTTGCCAAAATATTATTATTATTACTACTACTACTACTACTACTACTACTACTACTACTACTACTACTACTACTACT
>JAKVQX010000571.1:0-14295 GCA_030463015.1 Geotrichum citri-aurantii
ATTGGACAATGAAAAATCGTTCCTATGGCGAGGTAGTTCTATTATAGAGGGATCCTATATCAAGGTATTACTGTAGTAAAGATAAATAAAATACGTATAAAGAAATAAAAAAAATTCAATTGCTTGGTTGAGATCATAAGAGCGGTGGTAATAATAAGAAATACGAATTCCTGATCAAACTGTATTTCAACAGCAAGAATGTCCACCAGAACTCAAAAAACACACATATATTTGACACTCACTTTTGCTTAGTCTTTTTTCTAAAGCAAGATCAGTAGTTTTCAATAGACCTTTTTTTTTGACTATCGAGTAAAAAGATCAATTCGCTGTTGTTTTTGATTGTGTGTCCACTGATGTTTCCATGCAGCTTTCTGCTTCCGGTTTAACGTAAAGAAAAAAAAAAGAAAAAGAGCCAGAGCAGCAGTAAATCAGTTTTGGGTTAAAAAAGCTTTAGATTCAGTTTTCATGATCGTGGAGAACATTCAATCAAAAAAGAATACAATTTGTAGTCTTGTCACCAATTATAAATGTATACCTGAGATTATAGACTTCTTTTTTTTAATCTTATTTTCTTTCTTTTTCTGACATGCCTTCTTCACCTGTGATGGAATCTTTTTTTTTTTTTTTTAATTTTTCGATAATTTTATATTTATGGTTTATTTAAAGGGAGGACCCTGATTTGGATGATTGTAACTTTATCAAAGTGTGTACAACTCTCTGGGTATTCAATACCTGCGTTATTATGCTTGATTCCTCGATTATAAAGCTCATTGAATCAATGATGATAATTATAAGGTTAAATATACTGACTTAACCAATAAGCTACAAAGTAGCGTAAATTGGGGGTTCTGAAAATCTTAAGAAAACTTTTTGTTAAACCCCTAAATTTGTAGATGGTATTATTGCCAAGTCGCAGTTACAGTAAAGGATTTAGTTGGTTGACCTTGACCAAGTTTCAATGAATTTTATTTTTTCAAATGGTGAAACAACAACGTCAATTAAAAAAAAAAAGACACAAATGGTTTTATAAACATGAGTATTCACCAACATATTTTTCAATTGGACGATTAAGGGTATTAACAGAAGTAAACTGTACCCCGAATCTAAAAGCATTAGACCACCAGTTAGTTTATTTTAGGGTTTTTTTAGACGGCTGAAAAATATATATTTATTACTACAGCCGTTCACTTTTCTGTTAATGATGATTCTAAAATAAAATAAAATAAAATCCCTATTAAAAATCACACCTTACTATACATTGTGTACCACTTTGTCACTTCCCAAAACTGGCTGTAGTTTGATTTGTAGCATTACGTTTGCCGTACTTGGTTGATATGAAAAGGGAATCAAGCCGTGCGATTTCCTAAAGTTGTATTTCTATTGCTCAGTAGTATGAATTAACATAAAAAAGGAACACTAATGGTTCAAAACTAAAGTAAAGGAAGAGTAAATTTTAATACGTAGGTTCTGCAGTTGAAAAAAATTTTGCAAAGTTATAACAGCTTTGTAGACATGAAACTACTGATTTCATGATTCTAATTACCAGTAAAGGGAATTGACCTTTTTGTGTGTATAGATTTGTGTATAACTATCTACAGTTGAACACCAATAATAATAAATAAAGGCAATGTGTTGTTATTATGACCTGAAAGTGGATGAATTAATTAACAATCGAATGTATATTTTCTCAATAACTACAGTCATTCTATGTGTGTGCTGTGTAGTTGGTATCGGAATATGCGGACTTAATAGGCTGAAAGGCACGCCTATAGTTTTTTTTTTTCATTGTAGCCTCTTTAGCTTAGAAGTCAAGCATTACTATGATTTATATATAATTAACATGTGTATATGATTTTGGGCGCAATCAAACTTCTACAACCATCAAAAATAAAAATTTTAAAAAAATATAAGAACCAAAATTACGAGAAAGAGAAAGATGCCTGAAAAGTACACAAAGCTTTTTTGTAAATTGAGTTTTTTTTTTCAAGCCGTGATAAGCACTATTTGTATTGAGCCAATTTGTGCAGATCAATTACTGCAATCAGGACAAATACCATTAAAGAATGTTGGACCAGGTTGAAATCAATAAAACCTAGGATGTTGTGTATTAAAGATTGGAGGTAATTTAAAAACTGCTTGCTTGCTTTAATTTTTTTTCTATCATCCAAGGGATTTATGTGGCTTGTATTATTGTTTATTTTATGAAAATTCTAGGACTCTCATCTTTATTCAGTCACTGAAAGAATAAAAATTAATAGTTTTATTATTGAATATAAACGAATGATTGAATACTTTATAATTGTTAAGGGGCTCAATCAATTCATGAATAGATGTATGTACAACTGTTATCACCAGTCTCAGACACATGAAAGTAACCTTTAAAAATTTATTTTAAAGAAAGAATTTCTACTATAATTGTTTTAAAAAAAAAAAATACGAATCAAACTTGAAAATTCATGGGTGTCTCTTCATCATGAATTGTCACTTTTCTACGAAATTTTCTAATAGTCATGTCTGAAAAAAAATTTTAACAACCGAGTCTGAAGGCGTTCATTGAATCAGGAAACAAATAAAAACCCCAATGATAGGGAAATCATCAGGGCCAAGGGGTGGTTAAGCAGGCAAAATGAATAAAAATTTAATTGAATTTTTTAAAAAAAATTAAAAAAAATTTAAAAAAAATTAAAATTTTTGTTGGAAAAGAAGAAAAAACCAACACTTGATCAACACAAACACTAAATTGGTTGGCTGTTTAGTAAAAAAAAACCGAGCATAAATTCAATTTGATCTGTCCACAATTTTTTATTTTTAATTTTTTATTTTAATTTTTAACTTCATTCTTTTCCACAAACTTTCAAGTTTCTTTGTAGTATAACCATCACTAGTACTCATCCCCTTTTTTTTTAATTCAATTTTTCTTTATTAATCTAGGCCTTCCTTTTCGTCCAACCGCAATGTCCAATAATATTGTTAGCTCACCCCCTTCTGGTAAGGAAGAGGCCATTCTCAGGGACTCTCCCGATCCCACTAACGTCCTTCTCAAGCGTCTTGAGTCTTGGGTCCATGTCGTCGAGATGATTGATGAGTATGTGGATTCTCACATTATTATCCAGAAAAGCATCACTACCGGCCTCGAGAAAGCCAGAAAATCTGTCAATGATGCCCCCAAGTTTGACTTTTCTCAGCAGCAGCAGCAACCTGAGGCTGCTGTCGGCGTTGAGACCGGTGATGCTCCGGATCAGGTCATTGGTATCGCAGAGTCCTTTGAGACTCTCAGAACTCGCACGGATACTCTCATCAACAAGTCTCTTGAGACCGAGAAGGCCCTCAAGACCGGTGTGCTCCCCCAATTGACCACGCTCAAGGGCGACATTGAAAAGCACATCAAGGGCCTCAAAGCCACCGGCGTCAAGAATCTCAAAGATATCGAGAAAGCCAAGAGTCTTACCCAGACCTCAATTGAGAATCTAGGCACCCATGTCTCGTCTTTCAACATTAATACCCATTCCAAACTCGACTACAAAAACGACCCCTACGTCCTACACCGCTACGTTCTCAAGGCACTTGAGGACCAGATTGCCAAGGAAAATAACCAAATTGATGCCGTTATTTCTGTTGAGAAGAATATGGAAACGCTGGAACAGCACATTGTTCAGGTCATTCAACAGGCCATTGCCCTGCTCGAGACTTATGTTCACAGCTACTCCTCCCTCAAGGTTGAATCTTATCAGACCATCAACCAGTCTTTTGCCGCCATTCCTCCCGGCCATGAGTGGACTCAATTTGTTAACAGCCCCTCAAGCCCCTTGATTGCCTACGACACGCCTAAGCGTCGCATTGAAAACATCTACTTCAACAACAGTGATGCACACTCCACCAAGGCCGTCTATGAGGGCATTATGCAGCGCAAGGAAGGCAAGCTTCTCAAGTCCTACACCTCTGGATACTATGTCTTGACTCCTTCCAGATTCTTGCTCCAGTACTCTTCGCAGAATCATGTCAAGGATCCAACCCCGGATTTTGCGATCTACCTGCCTGAAGCCCAGGTGGGTGAGCTGGCTCCTCGTACCAGCGGAAAGAACAAGTTTGTGATCCAGGCCAAGGACTCTGCCAGAACCATTGGTCTTGGTCACAAAAACTACTCTTTCAAGACAAACACTTATGACGAGTGTCTGGCTTGGTACAATGCTATCACCAACAACAGCAGGCCCACCTCGCCTGGCGTTGCCAGTCCCGTTCTGTCGAACCAAAGCACTTTTGAAACTGCCACTTCTAGTCCTATTTCCGCGAGTGCTCCGTTTACTGCTCAAGCTCCTGTTGCTGCACCTGTTGCTGCACCCGACGCTGCCGCTTCTGCCGCTGCTGCTGCCGCCGCCAACTCTTCCGTGGCTCAGACTACCACCCAGTTTGCCAACACCTCGCTTCAACAGTAAGCGCAGAATTTGTCATCAAGGATCCTGGCCTTGTTTGATTTTTTTTTTGTCTGTTTTAATTTCTGTCACAAAGTTTTTTTTAGTGACCTTTTTTTCTTCTTTTTTAATATAATGTTATTGTTTAATGATAATTGTAATATTGGTAAAAAAAAAAATTTAAAAAATAGTGGCCTTTTTTTTGAACAAAACACTTTAAACAGAAAAGGTTCACTCTATAAAAATAACAAAGCTACATCTATTATATTGGGGGTTGTTTTTTTTATCAATTTTATTGTAAATAATACAGCCGCTATCACCCGCAAAAAGTTGTATATTTAGAAAAGAGCGAGGGGAGGGGGGGGTGCGGCAGTGGATATACACACAATGGTATTGTTCTCCATGCGTGTGTACTGGGTTTGTGAAAAAAAAAAAAAAAATCAAGTGCGGCTGGCCAATCTCTCCAAGCCTCTCAGTCCCTTTTTTTTTTTTTCAACTCCAGTAACGATATTTTAGCTTCTCTTTTTATTTACTTTGTTTTTAATCAATTTTTTTTTTGTTTTAGTTTGTTTGTTTGTTTGTTTGAGATCTTAATCGGTGCCTGGATTTGTTTTATTTATTTTAGTTTTAAGTTATAATTAATTTGTTTTTTGTTATACTTTTTCGATAGACTAAGGAAGTTTGTTGTATGTACTTTTTAGTTAAAAACTAAATCATTCATTGACAATTTGTAGTTTGACTTTGTTATTAAATGTCACCTTAAAAAAAAAAAAAAAAACTAACAAATTTTCAAAATCATGACTTTGGCCTGACTTTTGAAACAGAATTATTTTACAACAGCAGAATTATCAAATGCATTTGTTAAAAACTCATTGATTTTTTAAAAAAAAAAAAGAATACAGATTTAGATGATGTTATTACCTTTATTATTTATCAAGGTGTTCATTTCTTAGTGGGCATGCTTTTTTAAACGTACGTACGTACGTATAACGTTTAACAGAGTTATCATTTATTTCTCTATATGTATATGTCAACCAAATAGTTTTTCAGTTCATTAGTTGAGTATAAGTGCCTGTTCAATTCTTTCTTTGTATATGGACCCCCCTCTGAAATGTTCAATTAGATTCAAGTCAAGACTTTTGGCCAGCCAATATCTTGTCTCAAAACTCAATTATCTTACCTTTTTTTTTTTTTTTTTGACCATTTTTGGCCTTAGGAGAGCGTTGTCTTGTTGATGTTTTAGTGTAGTTCCCTCCGTAGTTAGTTAAAAAAAAACATTTACTTCAAAAGTAGAAGAAGAAAAATCTGAAGCTGAAAAAACCTGGTTTTTTTTTTAATTTCAATAGCTTGCTTTTTTCTTCACATGGCTCCAATAGTGGATTAAAAAAAAAGTGGAAAAAAATAGTCCTGCGAGGACCACCACTCAGTCCCGCCCAAACCAAGAACAATTTTTTTTTTCTTTCTATTTTCTATATTTGTGTTACTGAAAAGTTTTTTTCAAGACTCTCACCTCTTTTTTTTTTTTTTTTGTAAACGACCCAAAGACGTCGACAGGCTAAGGATACTACTACAAGTGTTTTTTTTTGAAGATCACGGAATTTGGGTCATTAAATGGCCGCCATATTCACCAGATATAAACCCTATTGAACATGCTTGGGTGATATCATCCAGATTGAAAAAAAAATAAAAATAAATAAAGAAAATTGGGCACTTTCATGTCAATAGCTCCGAGAGGCATGGGATGCAGTTGATCAGACGAAAATTTGGCACCTAATTTTAAGTGTGCGTAGAAGAATCACCGCAGTGGTAAAAGCAAAGGGTTGATATACTAAGTTTTAATACTATTTTGATTTGGCTTTAAAAATTCATTTTTAATTTATTTTGAATGTTATTTGGTTATATAAAAATCAATTTAAAAATTTCAAGATGTTTTTTGTGTGCTATACCTGTTTTGATTTGTTCCGAAAGATATGGCCAGTGACTGTACTTTTCGTCACCAAACATGCCTTTTTTTTCAATCGTCAACTGTCCATATTAAATGATTTATAGCAAACTGTCGCCGATGGTTTCTTTTTTTTGAACATCGGTTAGCCATAGTTTCTTTTTTAGCCATGTATGACTTGATCCCATTTTTTTTCTTCAAGAAATTTAAAGATGGTAAAACTACTGACTTTGCGTCCACGAAACATATCAAGTTTGGCTCACGAATTGATGGTATCCAAGGATGAAAAAGGATAAATAGAACAGTGTGTTGTTTGTCACTGTCAGTTAGTTTCCTTTATCTTTTTTTTGAACTTGCGTACACGATGTGTATGTTGGAGGGTGATCAAATTTTGGAAAGATTCGATAAACTTATCTGCGATGCAACCCTGTGATAGTTGAGTTTTGTTTGGTGCTTAACGCGGCTTTTTCTCATTTAAACTATCATCTTCAAAACATTAGCTTCAGTACGAGCCGGCCTTGTTTTTTAAATAATGTTATATTTTAATGGATCTTAAGTAAGAAAAGAAATTAAAGTGATTGTTTGAAAAAGAGGTATACTTTTTGGAAAAATCGAGGAGAATTTTTTTTTTCAAGAGATAGTTTGCGATTTGTTTTATTTTAACATGTATAGATTTTGATTGAGAGGAATTGACGTTTGAGCTAATGATACAATTGTTAATGTCTGACTCTTAGTGTGTAGCAAATGTAAAAAAAAAAAAAAAGAAAGCATCAGTGTTTTGTCTTTGAGTGTATGTAGAGTTTTGAACAAAAACTATACACTTAATTTTTTTGGAAGTTTTGCAGACGACAGATTTTTTTAGCCCTGCCCAGAAACTTTTGCTCCAGTTAAATTAAAAATGGAAAAAAGTAAAAAAAAAAAAAAACCTTTTAAAACTGCTGTAGTGCTTTTAGGACTGGAGAACTCGACATGAAGCCCCGTTGGATATTATTACAAAAGTTTTCCAGTAACATCCACGCACAGTAACTATTTATAATACTTTACCGTTAAAAAACCATGTGTAGAAAAAAAATTGAAAATTTTTTTGGTATTAATTTTAACAGTTTCCTGTTCATTAAAATGTATGTAAATGAAAACTTTCTCAATGGGCTGAGCTTATCCTTTTTTTTTTTTTGGTTTTTGGACAATCAGTGTTTTGCAGTGTTTTGGAAAGAGAGAGATAGAGATAAGGGAGAGCGCAGAGTTCCTGCGATTCAGTTCAGATTGAAAACAAAACGCACCATTTTTTTAAATTTTTCAAGTAGTAGTACAACATCTTATCGTATTTTTTTAATTAAGAACTATTTTTTAGTTGGTATGCCCACTTAGCTGCAATTATTAAATAAATTTTTTGTAGAATGATCTTGAAATGTAGTGAAGTGTTCTCAGCAGCAACTGTCGCTTGAAACAATTCTTCCTCATCTTGCTGTTATTGTGAAACCAACACGCTCGATCACGGCCTACTACAAAAATGAGCGTTTCAAAAAAAAGAACAAGTTAGTGGATCTCGACAATAAATAAAACTTTTTTCCTTAGGTTTTTTTTGTGTTGTTTCTATGAGAGAATTCAATGTGTGTGTGTTTTTGATACACCAGTTCTTCGTTGATTTTAATTGAATTTTTTTGGGCTGGTCACTTGCCCCAGTCTATTGGCTCAGTTTGAATTGAAACAATTTTTTTTTTTTTTTCAACAAGACTCGCTTAAACAAATTTGTAAATCAGCCATCTATCAATCAATTTTTAAAAATTAAAAAACAAAAAGTTTTGTTGTCAGATTTTAAATTTTTGTTTTAAAAAATTGCTATTTGGAAAAGTTTTCTAACGGCATGTCTTGAAACTGGAAAGGTTCACAAAAAGATTTTGGAATTGATTGATTGCAAGCTTACAACTAAAAATTTTGTAAAAATAGTTGAAGAATCATTCAATTGACTGAGTCTTAGTTACCAATTAAAATTTCAATTACAAAAATTCAACTAGTGATTTTTTTGCGAATATATGGCCGATGTCAAAAAACCTGAACTTGAAAATCAACAAAGGGCTGATCTGATTTGATAACTGTGCCAATATGTCTAATTTTTAATACTCAATTAGTGGCTAGTTCATTATATAGTTGATTTTGAAAATTTTTAACGTAGCCGCAAGTTTGTTTGAAGGCATGTGAACTGTTTTCTAGATTTTGTCTCAGTGCGCACCTGCCATAGGAGTGATTAGTAGCGATGTTCACTTAAAGAACGAAAAACGTTCTTTTTGGAATCTATGGAAATAAACTGCTGACACAATTTTTTTTTAAACTGATTCTTATCATGGCAACTTCTTGTCTTGGATATTGATTAGTGAATTTGAGCTTTGAGGTTTGTGTGTGTTTCGTTTCACTTGTTTCACAAATACTTGGGCTGGACTTGTTACCAGCCCTTTTTTGAATGCCGATTCTACTACACGCTACCGTCCAAGTTGTATGATTCTTTGAAAGAAAGAATAAAAATGTACTTTGAAGAAGCAGTAGCTTGAAGATATATAAGCCTACAGATCCCAGAGCAACTTCAACTTGAGAAACAGTTAACAACATAATCAATAATAGTCACGACACTTAATAAAATCAACCATGGTTCTTCACTATGCCAACGCTCCTCGCGCTGCCGCGCTCACTCTTTTGATGATTTCCATATTTCTTTACTCGTTTGTTATGACTGGCTGCATGCACACAAGCTCAGTATTTTCCAGTCTGTACATCCTCAAGTTCAGCTACAACCAAGACAGTCACTTTTTCAAGCACATTGAAAACGGCTCTATTGTTCAGCATCCCAACGGAACTTTTATTGACCAAAGCGACCTCAGCGTCAGAACGGGAGTCATGGGTATCTGTACTCAAATCGGCCCCGATCTGAGATGCACTAACCAAAATGTGAATGCGCTTAATCGCTCTGAAATTCATCCCGTTTACAATATCACCTTACCTACTATTGACGGGCAGTCAATCACCGAAAATATATTACAAAGCGCCATTGATTTTGCCAGTAAAGAAATCTATGCAATGCTCATGATTACGCTGATTTTAATGGGATTGGCCTTCGCTTCAATCATACTCGTGTCCTTTTTCCTGGTGCCTGCCAACAACTGGAAAACTTTGGTTGGAGATGTGTCTTTGGTTGGTGCTACTCTATTTGCTTTAGTATCGTGCATAATGATGAGCAGAGATGCCCTGACCGCAAAGAAAAGCTTTGGTAATACAGGGCTAGTTATAGTCAAGGTCGGCAAGAAAGCCGCTGCAATGTACTGGATTGGGCTCGCCTTCCTGGGGATTTGTTTGATTTTGATGCGAGTCATGCGCTACCGTCTTAAGGACGAAATCAAAATAGAAAAAGCCAAACAAGAAATGAGAGCCTGAGAAGCTTACAAGCTGCAAATTTTTTTGAGGCAGAAAGTGTTGACGATATAAAATTAATTACAAGAGATAATAAAAAAAAACCTCCCGAAAAAACTATAAAACATGACTACGTCATCTATTTACTATGTACTAAATTCTAACATCCCTAATCTAATCAATCACGTGAATCTCTTTCTGACAACAAACTATTTCTTGTCACATCCCGCACGCGCAATTATCAATCCCCTCTTTCTCTATCTATGAACCTTTTACCAGATCAACAATCACAATGAGATTCGCAGTTTATTCTTCAATTAGCTGCGGCTTGACCATTATGGTGGTGCTGTTTGCGTTTGCCAGCCGGCCAAACTTCTATTCAGCCGCGGTTTCTATTTATCAGAATAGCGCGTCACTGTTAATAATCCTCAACATGCTGCTCATCCTTTTGCTGCTGGGCGGCAAGCTACTTCAACTATTGTTTTACGGACGTTTGCGTGAAATGGAGCTTCAGCATCTATACGAGCGTGCGATATATGCAATGACAGATGGATTCGTGCTACTGGTAGTGTTCAAGGACGAGTTTGAGCTCCATTTCTTGCTATTCCTGTGCACGCTTTTGTTTCTCAAGGTATTCCATTGGATTACCAGCGACCGGGTAGATTTGATCTTCCAGACAACGCAAGCTATCACACTTATGACACATGTCCGGCTTGTGTCTGCTATTATAATGCTTGGGTGCGTGGACCTGCTTCTCACGCGGTACTGCGTGACCCATATGGATCCCAACAACCCATCAGGCCACATTATCATGTTTGCATTTGAATTTGCGTTACTCTCCAACAGACTGCTACAGAATGCTGGCAGATACATTCTTAATGTCGTCGAGAATTGGTACTTGGCGAAGCACGAGGACGAGGATACCTGGGAGGCTAAGTCACTGTGGACACTAGTGCTGGAGATGGCGGCGGATTCGACCCGATTGCTGATTTACATTGCATTTTTCTTTGTCATTTTAAATCCTTATGGCCTTCCGCCCTTGCATATACTGAGAGACGTCTATGTGACTGTTGTTAGGTTTTTCACGCGTTTGACCGACTTCTTCAAGGCCCGTAACGCGCAGGCCGCTTTGGATC
Organism: Geotrichum citri-aurantii; assembly: GCA_030463015.1. Taxonomy (NCBI): domain Eukaryota; kingdom Fungi; phylum Ascomycota; class Dipodascomycetes; order Dipodascales; family Dipodascaceae; genus Geotrichum; species Geotrichum citri-aurantii. The sequence goes on from JAKVQX010000571.1 coordinate 10,887, forward strand.
AGGAGATTCTTAATGCCACAGAAGAAGACCTGGCACGAGACAGCGTTTGCATTATCTGCAGAGATGAAATGTCCCTACAAAACCTGACGCCAAGGTCAACGCCAAAGAAACTTACGTGCAATCATGTTATTCATTATGGCTGTCTTAAGAGCTGGCTCGAAAGATCGTTAAGGTGTCCGACATGTCGGCGTCCTGTTTTGGGACACCGTGATACCACGACTTTCAACAACAATGCAAACAACATTAATGAGGGCGTTGTTATTAACATAGCTGAAAATGATCTGCCTCAACAACAGCAACCACAAGGCCAGCAACCACAAGGCCAGCAGCCGCAGGGACAACAACCGCATGGATTGCAACCGCAGGAGCAGCAGCCGCTGGAACAGCAGCCTCAAGTGCCTCGCGCGAACCTGTTTGAGATACCTCCCAACCAGCAGCAGCACGCACCAACTCCGGACGTATTCCGACCGTTCAATTTTGACATGCTCAACACACCCGCGGTGGCGCCCGCGGCCATGACGATGATGCCTCAATTTGAAAACATGGTGCTGCAACACCATGTCGAGATTCCTGCAGGCGTACAGTTGCCCAAGGGCTGGGGCGTATTCAGCGCGCGCGATGTGGATGGAATCCGACAAGTAAAGCTCACGAGTGGTGAGTGGTCCGTCGTGCTTCCCGCGCCGGGCAGTAGTAGCAGTGTGAGTGATAACAACAATAACACTGATGATCCAGGAGCAGAGTTATAATTTAATGTTGTTTTTTTTACATTCATGGTCATAACATACTATATACAAAAAGCATTTTGTCATTAATTTGATTTTTAGTTTTCAATTACACTGTATTTATTTTAGTAGTGGGTCGTTCTGAGACTGAAAGGAGTGTAGATGTGATGTATTACAAGATCACTATCCTTGGGAACCTTCTTTTTGTTTGTTTCTTTGTCTTCCTCATTGCTACTGTCGTCACTAGTGGTGGAAGCTTCTTCTGCATCTGAATTTGTAGATGCACCCGCGTCTGCTTCTGGCACTTTTGTGAGGTGACGCAACTCAAAATCAAGAATATTTTGTGGGAAAACACCACCCTTTGCCCGGGCAGTGTCAAAACTCATTCGCGCGGTTTCGACTAGTTTGCTGATCTCACTAGAGGTTGCCGCCGCCGCAGCACCCATTTCCCGTTGTCGCTGCTTTATCAACTGGCAGTATGCGACACCACGAAAAAAATGGATAACCGGGTTGTCGCTAAATCGGCTTTCAAGTAACGACTCGTCAATACGCTCAAGCGCGGACTTGGGGTTGTCGAACCGGAGCTTTTGAATAATGAGATGGGGGAAAAACTCAGGACCGCTCATACGGTCGCGGTTAGTAGAGTGGGTCGCTTTCATGACTTTGGCTGACTGATAGTTGATGAAAAGCCACTCCAGAAAATCCTCATCTTTAGTGCGTTGCATCCCAGTATATTCGCCCTGTGTGCGCCGCCACGTCAGAAGCTCCAAGCCAATGGTCCATACGTCACGAATTGATGTGCCAGGCGCACGCAGCAGCAGTGGGAACGCGCTCGCAAGCACTTCCATGTCAGGCATGGGGTCCATGATGGTCTTGAGCACAATCGCCGAAATAGCAAGCGATACTCGCGATCGCAGTCGGTTGTCCTTATGTTCGCGGTGCAGTACCGTCACGTCGGTACGCTGATCGCTGTTCTTATTTAAAAACTGCCGCGTCTTGAACGGGAGCGTGTCAATGAGCTGTGTGACACGCGGCGGGTCCCGCACGATTGTGGGTAGTTCGGTAGACGTAGAAATTCGCTCAAGGCCAGCCAGCTGGCGATCCCATTCACGCAGATATGACAAGCGCTGTGTCGTTGATTGAGCGACAGGCGTCTGGAGTGCAGGTTCCGCAATACCCATACCCGTGTTGTCGCGCCGTGGCTCGCCCGGCAGTGGGTGGTAAAACTGGAAATCTGCCACTCCACGCTCAATCATGTCAACCACCGGTTGTACCTCGTTTACGTATCGCTCCTTGGTGTTCCGTGAATCCGGGCTAAAAGCGGACTTGAAGTTCACGTCCGAAAACTTGTGCACAGCAGAGATCACTTCGCCATGGATATCGTATTTGTTGCCGCTATGCAGGCCCTTAAACACAATGGGCAGGGTTTCGTTCGATTCTGCCTCCTTGGCGGTGGCCTTTTGTTTATTCAACTTTTTTTGCCGTCGCTTCTTCTCTGTCTGACTGATGGAAGCTTCCTCTTTATTGTTGGTCTCGCCAGCTTCATCAGATTTGCGTTCGCGAGGAACTAGCTCCGGATCCTCAAGATTCTTGATGAATTGCACATGATCGATATTAATTGCCCTGGAGGATTTAGTTTTGATCCACAAACACTCAACAGGCATCGGGTAAATCTGTTGCTCGAATGAGCCATCCTCGGTTCTGTAAACACCGTCAAAATCCACAGGACAGCACACCAAATGGGAATTCGCGTTTCGAACCATTTTAACTTTGTAGCGGTTCGTCACGACGGCTGGCTTGACTGGTCGCGGAGCGCGTGCGCGCGTCACGACAAACTGGCCGCGGAATTCGTAAGAAAGATCGTTCTCGATGGCAGCTATGCGCTTTCGCCGCTTGTGGTACCAAGTTTTGATCTCGTTCTGCTCCTCATAGACAAATCTATCACGCACCAGCGTGTCAAGTTCGCCAGCCCGTGCATATTGCAGCGGGTGCAACGTGTCGAATCCCATTATTTGAAGTTTTCCGTTTTTAGTGGTAAAAGGTTAAAAATGTTGGAATCAACAGATCGTGTTGAAATTTAAAAAAAGTCCCAACTTCAATCGAGCCAGTCTTAATTTTTCTTAAAGTTTGAATTCAGCAAAAAAAAAAAAAGAAACTTCCTTGCCAGGGGTCGAACCTGGAATCTTTCGCTATGTAACCAAATAGTCGTAGGCGAACGCCTTGCCATTGGGCCACAAGGAATATTTCTGATTTTAAATTTTTTGTTGTATTCACAATATTGTTTAACATTTTTAAAAAATTTGAGCAAAAATTTTTAAAGATTTTTTTACAATCAGAAAGCTTTTTTTTATTGCGCAGGTTTTAGTTAGGCTTGTGTAACAATTTTGGCAGCATGAATAAAGTGCTAAATTTTTTAAAGAGGCTCGTCGTGAATGTTACACACAAGAATTTCTATGTATCTCAGGTTTCCCCTACGTCGGTGGTAGAGATGTTGACAGAAACACTGCCAAACTGAGCAATGTGTTACAGATTTGTCATGAATGGGCCTCAGAATACCACACTGAGTTTGACTATGGTGACAAGCTAGGATTTTTGCACATCTACAAACGCAAACATCATCGAATGCTGATACTACTTGTGCGCGTTGAGAGCGCTACTTTGAGAGTCTCTTAGAGACAAATGTTTTT
>JAKVQX010000572.1:0-14262 GCA_030463015.1 Geotrichum citri-aurantii
TTTTTTTTTTTTTTTTTTTTTTTTTTTTTTTTTTTTTTTTTTTTTTTTTTTTTTCGTTTGAGGTTGGTTTTTGTGATATTCTACAGGATGATTACTTTGTTGGTTTTTTGATATTCTACAGGATAATTACTTTGTTGGTTTTGTGATATTCTACAAGATAGTACACTTAGTTGGTTCTGGCATGATAGGTTCATATTAAGCATAAGTTGTGTTACATAAACAAAAATTGTCATTACAGAAGACTTATACTAGTTGAGCTTGCGCATCCTTGTTAGACCGAGCGGCAACAGCAACCAGGCTGTTGCTACCTGACAATCCTGAGACAGAAGAAGTGCTACTGGGTAACGTGGTTTTCGTGGCGGCTTGACACAGACTTGCTAGACTCAGAACTGAGCCCTTTTGTGAAGCTGTGGTCGCGACAGAGGGCGCTTTGGAAGTGACAGGAGGGGCAGACACGGTGGTTGCCGCAAGACAAAGGTTGGTCAGGGCCGACGGGCTTGGAAGGCGATAAACCTCGTGGGCCGATGTGGGAGATCTGGTAATAAAGCTGCTGCTAATGCCGTTGTTGTCACCGGACATGGGCGCCATGCTTTTCAGCGAAGGCAGCAGCACGGGGGAGCCAGTCTTGGGGGTAGATGATGATGATGACGGGGTCACAGCCGGGATGGGCAGAGACCGCGAGTGCGAGTAATATGGGTTTGGGTTCATGGGAGGAATGTTTTGAAATTGCGACAGCAGCGAGGTGGTTTGCTGGTGCAACAGCTCGCTGTGCTGCTGCGGTGTTAGCTGTGTGTTGTAGTAGTGGCTTGCTGAGGGGAAAGGAAGGGCAGTGGGCAGTCCTTGGTTACCAAGCGGCGGCAACGAAGAAATGGCATTGTTGTGAGGGTGCATTTGTGCCGGTGGGACACCAGAGTAAAGTGGCGTCGTAGTGATGGCCGGCACTAGATTGGAACCAGCATGTGAAGTGTCTGGGTATCTTTCCAGTGGCAGGTTAATGTTTTTCAGACGGTCTTCGTTAGAAGGCTGTACCAGGTTGGGCAAGTCCTCCTTTTTGTAGTATGAAATAAGATGCAGCTTTAAATTATTGGAAGTGGTCAGCGAAAAGCTTTGTTTGTAAAGGCCATTCTGCTTGTAACGGCAGCTTGGGCTTGAGACGTCTTGAGAGTCATCACTAGTGTTGCCATCATCTTTTCTGTTGTTATGGGGTTCTGAGTTTTTCCGTTTCCTGCTGGCAGCAACTGTTTCGTCTTTCAGTGCGTTGCCGCCAATCTTCTTGCTAGTGTCCATCTCACGATAGGTGAGAAAACTGCCCGACACGCGGGATGCACTCCAGGACTTTCCGTCCGTCCAGCGGCGCATGCCGGCTTCTCTTTCATCCCAGATGTAGACGCAACCGGATTGGATTTGCAGGCGCTCGCGCTCTGAAAGTCGGCGTCTAATACGGGGGATGAGGCCCAACTGGCAGGCCTCAAAGAGAATGATAGCGTCAAGCTGGGTCTTGACGTGACCATGGAAAGATTCCATTGAAGTCATGATAAATTATGTATTATTTATATTTTTGTTTTATGCTGGTAGCAGCGAATAAATAAATGAGATAGTGGAGAGCAACAGTAGAAAGGGTTTAAAGTACAAAAAATAAAATCATGAAAGAAAAAAGAAAGAAAACGTGAAAAAAAAAAAATTTTACAAGGGAAAAGTCAAATATATTTATATAAATGTGTGTGCACGTATAGATAAATAAGCAATTAAAAAAAGCTGACAAAGAGGTGGATGATAAACAAAAGAAAGAAAATATAAAATTGGTTTGCAGCATTCATAAAAAAAACAAGCTTTCCTTTTGGTAGTTTTTTTGTTTATATTTTTGTTTTTTAATTTTTTATTTCTTTTTTTTTATCTGCAAGTTGGTCAAAATTCAGTGCCATTTAACATCAAATTAAACAGTAGAAAAAGACTCTGAACTTGGCAATATTGCCAAGTCTTTCACTTAAAATTTGGCTTTTTTTTTCTGTCGACGCACAAAAGAAAATTTTGGGTTAGACGATGATTACCTAATGAGGGTTTTTTTTTTTAATTTTACTTTTTCTTTTTTTTTTTTTTTTATTTATTAAATGTGTGCTGGTTGTTTAGTATATACTGCTTTTTTTGTACATGTCTCTACACTGTGTTAATACGCTGGAATTGGCCGCAAGCAGCCAATAAGAGACCGACGTTGCGTCAACATCTCTATGTAACCGGTTGGTTTTTTGTTTTTAGTTCCGGCTCAGAAAGCCAGTTACGTCAGCAATAAATAAAAAAGGGAGCAACAACAATCACCATTAACAAAAGTTCAAGGCGCAGTCTGTCAACAATATTGTTTATTTGGCAAGGCAAGCTATTGTAGTGTAGCAAGGGGTAATGTCTCAACCTGCGCGGCAACTCCAGCCTTTGAAGAACCGTCGGAATCATCTTGATAAGCAGCATTAAAGGGAACAAAAAAAAAAAAGTCGTTGCCAAGAGAAGTTTTAATTCCATTGCTTAATTTTGAGTCTTTTTTTTTTCTTTTTTTTTTTTTTTTCGGTTGGCGATTTATTGTTACCAATAAGAAAAAAATTTTGATGATAATAATAGTAATCATAGTAAAACTCGCATTTGTGCCATTTTATGCAAAGGTGTTCGTGTTTAAAAAAGCTTAGTTTTTTTTTACACGGCAACAAACAACCCCCCTAACAACACTGCGTCATACCAAAATCTCTTTTTAAAGCCAAGTCTCCCTCCTCCTGAAACTGCATCCCATTTCTCCAGCAAATAGGTTACTTTAAGATTTTCAAACGCCACCCCCCTCTCTCTCTCCCCCCCAAAAAATCATTGATTTAAATACCGATGAATCATGAATATTGTTAAGTCATGGCGTTTCCACCTGTCTTACAGTTAAAATTTGAGACCAGTTGTTAGCGTATTTAGATATTGTGTCTTCTTCCTCTTTTTTCCTAACTCGGTTGTTTCTTTGTTTTTTTGGTGTTTATTCTTTTTTTTTTTTTCTGTGGTGTTCATTAACAACAATACTCCCCTCTTTTCCAAAAAAAAAAAAAAAGGTTTTTGAAAAAGTTTTTTGCGTACTCAAGTGTATTGAGCGATGCCGCTTATATTCAAAAAAATATACTGGTGATAGCCAGACTATGTTTTTAACTTTAAACGTGTCCATGTCCTTCTGAATTTAACTATGCTCATAGAAACTTGTAAAGATAACAAATTTAAATACATCAAAGGAGTCATACTTCATGCACTATATTTATTTTACAGTAGTAAAAGACAGCTCTTGCGTTCAGAATTTTAATTATGGTTTGTTTGTTTTTTTTTTTTTTTGGGGGGGGAAGGGATTTTTTTTCCTAATTTTTGAAAAAATTTTGAAAACAAAATTTTCAACCTCAAGAAACACCGGGAATTTTAGGTTTCTTATTTCCGTGTAAAAAAAATTTGTATATCATTATAAGTGTTTAGGCTTTACTCATTTTGTGATAAGAGGAAATAGCACATAGTTTGTAAGTGCTGTGCAAAGTCATAGCCATCGTAAATAACAAGTTCTTGATTTTATTCTGAAAGGTCATTAAAAAGTTGTAGCAAAACCTGTTTACTGAGGTTATTCTTATTGTAAAATACTAAAAGATTTAAAAAAAATAAAAATACATTACACGGGTACGAAAGAAAGAAAAGACAGAATTTGGTAAACCTGGTTGAAGGCCTCTTAAGTTTGTGTATTAAATAATTACAATACTTGTCGCCCTTTTAACTAAAAATAAAAAATAAAATAAAAAGTTTTCTATCATAACCAGTGCAGTAAATTAACCGTAAAATAAAAAGAAAGAAAATAATATCTCTGTACTTTTGGTGATCTTAAATAGTCATAAAGACGCTATAAGAGAAGCCAATTCAGCTTGGATCAATTTTTAATACTTCTGAACGTATGATAATCAGCAACTATACTGAAGGTACATTAGTTTTTTTACAGGCTCTTTTCACACACACAAAAAAATTAAACTGCAAGACTTTAAATTATCGAAAGTACTTTGGCTCGTGCTGGAATTCTGGATTGCTTTATTACTGTGTAATTTTTTTTTTTTTGGAAAAATCTGGTGTTTTATCTGCATATAGTTTTAACAGAGCAACTAAATGACCCAAGATTTTGTATCCAAATTACTTCACCCTTTTGCAAGACAAATGAAAATATTTTATTTAAAACTAATTTTAAACACAAAAAAAAAAGGATGTCTCATAATTATCCCATGTCAAAAACTCTTTGAAATGAATTAACACTAAGATACGTGTAGCTTCGTTAAAGATTTTCCTAGTTTTTTTGTTTCTTTTTTCTTGTTTGCATTACTTTAGAGCAAAGTTTTTTTTTTTTTGTTTAAATCCGCGCAAGAGCGTGTGTGGGTGGGTGTTTATTCCCGGAAAAATGGTACTGATGAAGGAAATCCAGACATTACAGTATTAATGATGTCAGACTGCCGGTTCAAAAATCCAAAATTCAAGTAATAAACATATGTATTTTTTTTGTTCGTGCAAGATCTCACTTTTTCTTTTTTTTTCTTTTTTTTTTTTTTGTTTTGTGGTTGTTGCCTTAAAAGTCTACAAGCTGCCAACGGTGAGCTTAATTGGTCTTGGCAACTTTTTAAACATACTCCGTATACTTCTTGTGGTCTTTTTGATACAAAAATATTTCTTTAAAAAGTATGGAAAAAAAATTAAAATACAAAACAAAAGTAATCAGATCCACTAGTCCTCTTCTAAAAGATCTGATGATTAACAAAATAAAATTGTTTAAGAATGTATGATTTTTTTTTTCAAAGAAAATTATAAATATTTGTTTCTAGCAAATTGCCTTTGCCACTCGCTTTTTAAACGAAATTTTGTTTTAATACACCATTAAATCGTTACATTTTGCTGTCCTCAGTTTCTATTGACAGTGCTGTAAGACGGTGATAAATTTGTCATTTTCAAATTTGGTGGGCCAGTCACCAATTTTCTGTGATTTATCGTCATGGTATCCGCAATGCAAGTAACTGGACTGTGGTGAGTGCAGGTTATTTCAAAAAAAAATTATACGTAAAATGAATGATAAAAATTACTACTTCAAGAACTAGATACCGTACTACAAATTTTGTACTTTTGACTGGCATCGAATATTTTAAACCAACTTCATTCAAGATTTTCAAATTATCAAAAAAAAAATTGTTTCCAAACATTGTTGCCGGCTTTTTTTAGAAATATTGTATTTTTTGCTATTGCCAAATTTGATAATTTTGAAATTTTCACGTTTTATTAAAGTTGCCAGCTTAGTTCAATAAATTTTTTACTTTACCTTATAGCATCCAGTATATCTAAACATTAAACTTAATGCTCTTGACTGTAAAAAGCAAGTTTAAGAAGATAGCAGGCCGGCAAACAATCACCTTTTTTAAGTCGTACAATATAATTTGTCTTGAAAAACAAAAATCACCATTCGATGCTACCACAAGTTTACCTCTTTTGTAAGCACTAAATATTGATGAAGCGTTCTAAAAGAAAACAACAACAATTAAGGAGATTTTTAGGGCTAATTTTTTTCCTCCACTACGACACAGCCATTTTCTAAAACTTCATAAAGTTAAATATCTTGACTTAGGCGATTGCCATGCTTTAACCATATTTACAAGTTTTTTTAATCTTATTCTTATTTTAACTGAATCTCATGTATTTTTAGTTCAAAATTTTTTTCTATCTTTGTGTAATTTTTTTTTTCCTCGTTTGTCTTTTTTGGGTTTTCACATCTGTAACCAACTTGAATTAAATTGTATTATGGAAAAGCTTTAGCAGGATTATTTCATTCAGTTAATGACTCTACAGCAAGGGGGGCTAAATACTAGTCTACTTACATTCTTTATTTCTAATGTGTGCTATCCTGGGTCAACATGAAAATCAGCCAGCCCCTACTCTAACGAAAATAAAAATTCTTAAAATAAACTAAACTGGGCACTAATTTTAGAGTCGTAGTCAAACAGTTTGAACTAAACGTTTATTGTTAATCTTACATTTAGTTTATAGTCTTTATAAATATATTTTACATTATACAAAGAATACCCTTAATACAACAAGAAGAAACCCAATTAGCGAGGCTGCGCCATCCACCATATTTCATTGCACTTTAATGGCACCGATATTTTCCTACAAACCTAGTCCATGTGTCAAGGGAAACTAAACAGGATCGTCACTACAGTATCTTAGGTCGAGTAAGAAAACGTGGTAAAATCTTGGCAGGCTATGCTAATAAGCAGGTCATCAGAACCAAATGTCTTCTTTGTACATTTAATGTTTTATTGTTAATTTTTATTTGTAACATTATGATGTAAGAACAATATAGACTGACTTTGCTACTAAAACTAAACTTGTTTGGCTGCATTTTAAGTTGCGTGCAAAGAAGGATTTGTACAGTATTGTGTCAAGCTACCATAAACACAGGGGGATCAAAGAATTTCATGTTTGTTTTGTTTTATTTTTTGAATTTTTTCTAATTTTTTCTGTTGTGGTTTTGTTTTATGTTCTTCTTCTTAATTTCAGTTTTTTTTCATGAAACATTGTATAGGTTTTTTTGTTTAGCTTTTTGTTGGCAATCTTTTTTTTTTTGTTTTGAGATTTGTATAGCTGAATTCCCTGCCTGAATTTTTTGATGTTTGTGTTGGAACCACAAACAACTTGTAATAAGCTGAAGACTCAACACACTTTTTACAATAATAAAAATAACAATAATAAGAAAATAGGAAGCGCTTCTGTTTGTAACAGAATTTTTTCGCTATCTTTTGCACTTCCTAAAACACCATTATTTCATGATTGTCGTTGGACAGCTTTGCTCTTTTTAAGTCTTGCAGTGTACTTTCAGTCCCAGCCCAGAAAGAATTTTGAACTCATGAAACTATTTTTTGTGGTTTTTTTTTTTTTGTGCGTGTGTTTGTGTTTTTTTTTGTATTCCGTCTTTTTTTTAAACATGAGAATATGTCCTTAGGCCTTTTACAAAAATTTCAGAAAATTTTTGTTAATGTTCTAGTCAAACACACTTTTTTTTTTTGAATTCAGAAAAAGATTTTTTTTTTGGTTTTAAATCTTGAAAAACTACACAACAATAGGCACCTCGGAATCCTCTGTTTCTTTATTGTGCGCGCGCCTCTCCAAAAAAAAAAAAAACCTTGTTTTGGAGCTCAAACTGCAATTTAGCTGTTGCCAAGATTTTCCTCTTTGTTTTTAAATCTGGCATATCATATTTTAAAATCAGAAATGTAATGAGCGGTGAGCGCATATTTTGGTTGGCTTTTATTCCAAATTTTTCCAATTTTAAAAACTAAATTAGTGGGCGTTAACGATATCTATAAGAAGGTTTTCTCGAGAAAAATGATACATTTCTGAAAAGACAGTATATTCAACTGTTTTTTTTACTTTTTTAAACGATTAAAACTATACTTAAAACATTAAATAGTACTGTAATAAGGTGGTTAGTTTTTGTGAAAGTCAATTATGACTTTCTAAAATTCTAACTCAAAAATTATAGTGACACTGAATTGTTATCAAAGCCTGTATTTTACTAAGGCTAATGGTATTTGACAAATGTCTGATCAAAGTTGATAAAAAAAAAGTTGTAGCTGAGAATAAGAAAGTAAAAGCCAAATTTTCAAAAAAGAAATTTCGTTAATTCATTTTTTCCAACTTTTCTAACACATTTATTTGATTAGTGATAACTGCAGTGATCAAAACCAATTCTCACCAACATGGTTAATAAACGCAGCTTTCACTTTCTTTGATCAGAAATTGTTTAAGGTGTCTCTTTTTTTTTAAAAAAAAAAAAAAAAAAGATAAGTGATAATGTGCGTACTGATCAGGCAATTTTCCTCTAATCTAATGTCTGCCTTAAGACTTAGTTAAATTAGATGTATCAAATACTAAGCTCTAAATATCAAGTTTTATCACGCAAAAGATACGCAAAGATTATCAAACAAACACTAAAGAGGGCACAATAAACACAATCTCTATAAAATAAAAAAAGCGCGCATGAAAAAACAATAAAAACAATTCAAAAAAAAAAAAAAGCATAAACAACAGTAAATATAAGTAAGGCTAACCAACTAGCAGTTATCGCATTGAAAAAGCTAGTCTGAGAGTCTTACAGAGACAAACAGTTCAGAATAAAAGTTTTTGTGTTTTCCGTTACTAAGTTTTTTGTGAGTTCTTGTTTTAAACTTTTGGACAACAAACTAAATAATTTTATCTATCTGATAAGAAGTTAAGTAAAATAGGGCTTGTCTCAATTCATTCCGTAAGACAGCTTAGTGTTTTATCATTGTAACTTTCATGAAAAAGAAAAGAAAGAAAAGCGGTTTTAATAAGAGACAATTTTATCTTGTTTTTTAAAAACAAGAAAAACACGAAAGGAAGAACAAACTGATTTTGACAACAAAACATCGCTTAGTAGGGTTTGTTCTATTTGGCTTCAAATTTCTTTTAGAAATATTTGCAATTTTAAGATGCTTTCATGTAAGAATTAAGCTGTCCTGTACATCTGTTCCCGTTTTAGACCAGATTTGAAGGTCTTGGTTCAATACTTTCAATCGTATGAGGTGTTCAAATAGAAAATTTTAATATACAGGTTTTTTTCTCAAGTTGTCAAAATCTTTAACAAAACTATAATCTTGTAATTCACTAATTAAAATTTTATGCTGTGCCACAGTCGTTTTCCGTCAGCCTCTTGTCTATACATTTTCAACATAACCTAACTGATTTTTTTTCAATTCTTCTTTTTGTTATGGTTGTAGTCAAGTAAAGATTGCAATCCTTTTTTGTTTTGTGTTTAAATGATTTTAAAAGCGAACAACAGTAAAAGGCTGGTTGGATTTTTGGTGGTACCAAAACAAAGAAATCTATAATAATAAATGGCTCAGACTATCCAGTCAATTTGGTTAAACCTTTCTTAAGTCGATTAATTTGCATCAATTTAAGCTAAAATTTTATAACTACAGTAATAACAATAAAAATAAAGTCGACTAGATTAAAATTTAAAAAAAAAAAGTCTGCCGAGCATAAATGCCGTTGTTGATGAATGGAGAAACAACATTTCTTATTAAACAAGATCTAATCTGTGATTTTTTTTATACAGATTCTATGAAATTCTGGAATAGTTCAGACCTTTGAACAATGTAATCCACAAGTATCTTTAGTTAGAAAAATATAATTGTATTATAATAGACAACAAATTTTGTCAAAGCCCCACAAGTTTTTTTGCTTTTTAAAAAACTGAAAGGTTTACAATCTGTTCTATACTTGTAATTCAAATAATTCGAAGTAGGTTTCACTTATGGTATTGAAATAAAAACTAAGTAGATTTTGTCAACCGCTTGTATTATTTCCAAACAATCATTCTAGACAACTACTATTATTAATTCCTTTTATCAAGTTTCATTTAGCCGTTTATATGTGTGTGTTTTTTTTGGTTTTTGTTTTTCCCAGGAAATATCAGCTGTTATCATCATTGTCACGGCTGCTGTAGAGGGATTTTTTTTTGAGTAAAATGGCTCACGCGCACGATGCACAAAGATCAGGTTGGTCAAAGGTTACCATAGTTTGTTTGTTTTTTTTTTTTTTCCTTCCGTAAAAGTTTCATCAGTAGTTGGTGTACATGCACGCGATAGGGTTTTTTTTTTTATTTTTACTTTCTTTTATTTTGATGCATGAATTTTTGGTAATACTTTAATTTAACCATAAAAGTTCCATTACTAGTTTTCAAAAAAATTGGTTAATTTGCAGTAGTAGTGGTAGTAGTAGTAGAAGTAAATTCCGTTGATTTTTTTCTCATCAAAAGGCTAAATACACGCATACATAACACCAAACATCAATTCAAAACAGTTGTCTCTATAATATACTCAAAGAAACGTTCGTATCGCGCACAAGTAGTTTTTGAGTTCTATAGCACTGGATTTTTTTTTCCCATGGATTGCTCCATGCATTGAAGTAAACCCCCAAAGATACATGAAACCCGGCAGGCCAATACCAGATATTGATAATCAGTAATAAAAAAACTTTAACAACTTGCTCTATCTAAAAGACCAAACCCGTTAACAAAGTGACAATAGGAGCAAATTTTCCGAATTTGTGGGTTGCTCTGAGATCTCTCAAGTTGAACTTTTTGGATTGAGCTATGAGAAAATTCTTCTTGAAAGAGTCTTTTAGTTTTGTTATTTTGAACACAAAAATTGAAATAAAATTTTAATTAATTTACTAAAAAAATAACGGCAGAAAAGTGTATTGCCGCAAATTTTAGTTGATTTCCCTATATTGTGTGCCTACAAAAAAACCTCACATAGCGGACACTTGTGCAAGAAATTTTGTGCTTTTTTTGGGTGGTACATAATACAAATTTAGTGAAACCAACTAAAAAAAAATTTAAAATAAGAAGATAAAAATTTTTAAAAGCAGTTAAAATCTCAACTCGCACGTGCTTTCAATACTTTTTTTGATAGTCAGTTATAGATTAGTTGTTGTCTGGACTAAGACTTTTACCAAATACTTATTAGAAGTTCAGATGTGTTGCCAGTTTCAGGTGGTGTACCGTTGGAAATAATCACTTACCTTAAAACAACTAGTTTTAGGTTGTGACAATGTCATGGCTTCATGCTGTAATAATAAAGGTTTTAGATCAGTTTCTGTAGTGGAAACTCAAGTTCCTGAAGTTTAGAAGAAAATGGTGATTTTTAAGTACACAAGTAACCATAGTTTTTCCTAATTTATTTTGTAATTCTTCTAGCTATTTATATAACGCTTTAATTTTTGAAGTTTTTTGAATTTTTCTTTTTTTTATCTTCATCCAGCCAAAATGTCAAATTTAATTATCTCACTTCAACAATACTCCATGAAATCCACCAAAGTAAGATCGCGAGAAGCAAGCTCGCGATGCACTGCACAAGCTGAAATGCACATTTCACAGTGCGTCAAAAGCTAAGTGGCAAAAAGACTATGACAAATTGGGTGAACTTCGACATTACTACTCTTCTATCCAAAGAGAATTGTATGGCAGCAAGTACCCCAATCCACTGATATTCTATATAAAAACTTTGTCTCGTCATACCTTTAGCAAGTTGTTTCAATTGCGAACAAGTCATGGCGTGTTTGAAAAATATTTTCAAATGAGATCTATAACAGAGCGAAATCATAACGGCGAATGTGGCCAGCTGGGAACAGTTGAACACGTTCTAAAAGAGTGCCCTCTACATCCTGAAGAGCGCGCTATTTTGAGAAAAGTTTCCTCGAAGCTTGATCCAAAAGTCCTACTTGATACTAAGAAGGACCTCGGAGCGGTAGTCAAGTTCTCAGATTCATTACCGCAATTTCTTTGCTGATACTTCGCTTGATTAGAGCAGATTGTTAAGGTTTTTACTGATGGTCAATTTCTGGTATCGACCTACCGGGTTTTATGTATCTCAGGTTTCCCTTGACACATGGAGCAATTCATGGGAAATCCGGCGCCATCGAATGCTGAAACCACTTTTGCGCGTTGAGAGCGCTACTTTGAGAGTCTCTTAGAGACAAATGTTTTTAAATTAGTGTCTTCTTTGTATGTCTTTTGTTAGTATTTTTTTTGCATGTATAACTTTTTTTTTTGATGTAAAGACAATAAACTGGTTTTCTATTTATCAAAAATACTCAGATGTTCTTAGGCAGTAGCTGGTTCAAAATGTATTTCCCGCTGATGGCTTTTAATTTCAATCATAAAATGTGTAAATAGTTTTGTGATTGAAAAACAACAAAGCATGAAACACGGAAATACCAAAAAAAAAGTTTATTTTCTTGCAATGTTAACATGTCTCGGGATTTTTTTTTTTGGCACCAAATTACAGATTCAAACCCAGCCATGTAGAGAATTAAATAGGAATTACAAAAAAAAAAAAGGAGCATGTGTGTGTTCTTTTCTTGACAGTTTAAAATATACACAAAAGGGCTGTGATGATTTTAATAGAGTTGAGACTAAGTGATTGAGTAGACCCAACAGTACGTAATTAGAATGTAAAAATCCAAAAGTTACGCTGTTTTTTTTTTCTTCTTATTTTTCTTGTCAGTGATATCAAATCTCAAGTTGGGTAAACAAACAAAAAAGATCACAACAACTTGATTAGGTTTTTTTTAAAAAAATCATAAAAATTTGGTTTTTGATTGTTTCTCTTGTCCGATAAGTCGTTTGTCCCTGCTCCAGAAAAGGCACACACCAAACACCACCCTTCTTTGTTTTGTTTTTTTACCAGCATTTTGTAAAGCGTGTCATACTTGGATTTTGTTTCTTTTAAATGGGATTAGTCATTTCAAAAAACTGTTTACCTAAAGTTCTTGTATCGGTTGGGCAGCGAGTAATAGATTTAAAAATCAGGTTAACGTCCTTACATCTAAAAAGTAACACACACAAAAACATTTTGACAAAAGAAATATTTACAAAGAAAACATTAATTCTAAAAAGATTCTCTCTGTGATACTCTCATAATAGCATTCTCAACAAGTATAAGTGGTTTCTGCATTTGATGGCCCTGGATTTTCCATGGATTGCTATCTGTGTCAAAGGAAACCTAAGACAACATTAGGTAAAGAGTTGATCATTATTTTTTTTTAAAAGCACGCAGAGTTGCTCGAATCTCACAAACTTGAAAACAAAACTTTTCTAGAAATAACTTTTTGCACACTGTCTTTTCTTTTTGAATTATTACCATTGTGATTAGTTTTTTCAAAAACATTCTAGATTTTATTTTGAAATATTTCAATTGTTCATTGGAGATGAAAGGCAGTGCGCGCTTTCAGATATAGCAATGTCTTGGTTGACAGCTAGAGCAAAAGAGACATCTAAATAACAAATATAGTAATTTAAACAAAAATTTGCCTGAAGATTGAACGTTTCTTGTATTACTGAATTGCACTTAAAAATAATAAAAATTTAGAACACGATTTAACTAATGGTATGGAAGAACTTTTTTTTCTCTCTTTCCCACCCTCAATACACTAAACCTTAGTAGCCTTCGAAAAAAAAGATCAAAATCGATTTTTTTTTTTTTATTTTATTTGACTATCCCATTAGGCTTTTAGTTTCATGCAAAAAGGTTGAAATTCAGCCGCAATTTGAACAATAGAGGGATAGGGATAAAAAAAAAAAAAAAACTGGTTTTGCTAGTTTTTTATTTTTTTAAAAAAATTTCGTGGCAGTTTGCGCTATTAGTGAACTCAAGGGTAGATGTAGGCCATAATGGTGATTCCATGTGCTGTTGTACATAGCCAAAGAGGTGATATGAACAGACTTTCTACTAAGTAAGACATCAATTATTTCAATGAAAACATTTCTAGCATAGTTCAGTTTATGTTTTGTTATGGAATACAGCAAACCAATGTTGATGATAACGACAAGAACACGTTCTGGTAGTAGCAAAAACCAGTGTCGTCAAGAAAAAAAAAAAAAGGCACAAAAGCAAACTGATATTTACGTGTGAAAACATAATCATTTTAAAAGCATTTTGTCATTCCAAAACAAAAAAAAAAAAAAAACCTGAAAAAACTCAATGCTAAATTTTATGAACTTCCGCGTAGAATCTAGACTTTCGCAATTTTTTTGAGACATGGCTTGATGGTAGCCAGTCAGGGTCTAGCAATCAATTAGGCGTTGCCAATCAGTACAACCATAAGCGATCAGTTTTTACTGATTTTTTTTGGAAATTTTTAATTTTTTTTGGAAAAAAGTATCTGAGATTCATATCTGTAGAAACAACCATTTAAACAAAAAAAAAAAGCCCTGAACTGTGGTACCCCAGTATGGTTATTCTCGCAGTTCTATCGTTTAAACAACATACTTGGAAACACAACAGTAGCATGAATTCCAATGTCAACAAATCCATCACCACCACTACTAGCGCTGACATAAAACTTCAGCGGCAACTAAAAGTAAAAGTTTTAAAAAAAAAGTGAATGTGAACGTTTTTCATTTTATTTCGGCTCAATATTAGAACGTAACCCCCTTTCTAACACGATTAAAAAAAAAATTATGGGCTACACTTGGTGTGAACTCCACCAGTGCAATACTTTGCAACGCAAACCATTGTTCTGGCAGAATCACATGACCACACTGCTAAGCTGGTGCCCGCCCCAATTCAGGGAAGTCTGCGCAAGTCATAGGCAGCTCGGGTTAGGTTTTACTGTCCTAGCACTGACGGCATCAGGACTGCCGCCTCAGATGTGTTTCAG
>JAKVQX010000573.1:0-14235 GCA_030463015.1 Geotrichum citri-aurantii
GTAAGCCTAATAAATATCCATCGGTGAGTTAAAAAAAAAAAAAAAAAAAAAAAAAGAAAAATAAAGCAAAGCTACAAAAAGTTAACACAAAAACAAGAACAAAATGAACGAGAAAAGCAATTGTAACTTAATTGTCATAAAAACTTAAAGTACTGCAGGTACCAATGGCTAATTTCTTTTTAAAAAAGTCATAAACGAAAAAAAAAAAGCCTTAAGCTACAGTACATAGCCACATAAGCACAGCAGTTATTTTATTTTTTTATTTTCTTTTCTTATTCTCTGTCTTAGGTCTCATTATTATGGCAGGGTTTTTAACTTTTGCTTTTGGTTTGAACTTTAAAATCTGTTATTTTTTCATATTTAGTTCACCTAAAGCTTGACTCGAAGTCTGTATAAATAATAGACGTTTTTCCTGCTAATTTAATTTTTTCCTTTTTGATTTTTTCTATTCTTTTTACATCCATATCATTGTCAACCATCTTTGAGAGAATTTTACTTCAAAGAAAAACTACACAAACTTATTTAATTTTTGAATACTTTTTTTTTTCTTCCTTAACTTTTCAATAAACTCAATTGAAATCCAACACATCCCTTTCTGCTTTCAGTTCGTGTTCTCTTTATCCAACTCAAATCTTTTCTTTCAGTAAACTATCTAAAAAAATGACAGACACTTTAAGCGTTAAAGAACAGAATATTCAAGAAGCCATTCGGTTAGTTCAAGATTGCAACTTTTCCCGACGGAAAGCTGCCAGCTCAACAGGCATCTCTCCCAACACTCTCAAACGCCGACTAAATGGAAGCATTCCTAGAGAAGAGTATCTCGAGCGAACCAAAAAGATTACTGCTTCTGAAGAGCTCATTCTGGAGAATATGATTATCGCACTGATTCAGCAAAATGAACATATCAAAGCTTCTTCTTTAAGGTCAATGGTTGCTCTATATATTCAAAACAAAAGTTATCCCTCAAAGCTTGATGGATCTAAGCTATCAACAAACTCAGCAGACTTAGAGCTCATTCCCAAGGGTTGGTGCACACGTTTTATGAAGCGATCAAAAAATTTATCGGTCAGTCATGGGCATATTAGAATCAAAGATAGTTCACAGCTAGATCAAAAGAAGGAAGTGCCTGAAAGTTTTGAAGTGTTCATGAAGCCACCAAGTGACAACAGTGATGAGTCAGTTGAAGAAACACAGCGAGAAATAGTGGCTAACGCGACTAATCTTGTAGAGGGTTACCGAAAAGACTTTCAGATCATGATGAAGTCGTGTCAGGATAAAGCCAGTGACAATTCTGAACTTTCTAACTCGCTTGAGGGATTAAAAACAATTTTCAACCATATCAGTTTACTGACTACTGTTTTGAACTTTACTAGTCAAATAAAAGAATTTGTCGTTGAGCCTGAAAGTAAGTCCGCGCCAGTTCAGCCTGTGCAGCGTCAGATGCAATCGAACAAACCCATGTCACACAAGTCCGGTATTCGACCAACCAAAATTGACCTTGGTGATGTGTCTGTCATACCAATGACTACCAATAGCACGGCCAGTAACAGCAGCTACACTTTACCCTCAGAGCATTACAGCAACGCTTCGCCGCTCACCCCACCTTCACCAGTTACCCCGCTTTCTCCTTCTGGAGATTTATCTAAGCGCAACGCTTATTTTATCGACATGGAGAATACAGTAGCAATGCCCAATAAGCGCCAACGTACTGAGCCACACAATGCTCGGTCGGTTAGCTGGTCGGTCAATGACTTTAATTATTATCTCCATACTGACAATATGGTTACGGGAACAACCACGCCATACTCAACCATGCTTGCGTCGGTTGCAAGTCCAAGTCAACATGTTCACCAAACAGTCGTGCCTACTGAGACATCCTCCGGTCTCGTTGTTCCTTCAACAGCTGCCCCCACCATGGTTGAGGGTCCCGCTATTGCTCAGCAACAACAACAGCAGGCGGAATTTTTCTCCCATCAGATGCCTGTGGTTCAGCCTGTTACTACATCCAGCGATTTCGACTCTCTGTTGATGAGCTCAACAACCGATAGTATGACACCACTGTTTGCAACTGCTGCTACTGCTGCAGGCCAGCCAAATGCAATGCCCGAACAACCTTCGTCAACGTCTTTTGCCATGCCATTTGAGGAAGCCATTGCCTCTGCAGTGACTGCTGATTTTGTGATTCCTGCTACCACTGCTGGCCCTGTAATGGCGTCTCAATTCTGCTACCAGTAATGACCTCACTTTTAACACTCATTTTAATTGCAGTTTTTTTGTTATGATTCCTTTCGTGGTTAGTTATTTATTTTCCTTGTGTCTTCACTTTTGTTTAGTAATGTATATTTTTATGTAATGAAAAGTACTTGATTTTTTTTTTTCAATCCTCACATTGCTCCCAAGCAAGCGTATGGTAAAGTTCAGGAAACCCACAACCTCCCTTTGTTAGCAAGAGATGGACTAGCTTACACTTTTTGTTAAATGTTTTTGTTTATGTAACCAACGCCTTAAGTAAAACTGAGTCTTAGTAGTACAATGTAACTGTTAAAAGAGGATTGAGGAATAGATAATAAAGATCAAATAGACCAAATACTGTATCTATTGACACGGCAAAAACAGATCATCTTTATTGAACAACAAAAGTTCACCCTGGTACGCAAAAGAGATAAGCGTTTTTTTTTTTTAAATAGAATCATCATAAACAAAAGTACTGATGCGACATCAAAACGTTGCCTGATGAGCAAAACTTGAAGTTAACCAGGCAACTCTAGTTGCCGGAATATAGAGGCTTATATGCTAATTATTTACTTTCGCATGCATAATCGAAAATAAGAGAACCCTCAAATTTTTAAAGCTCACGTCCTACTTCTATCACTCATGTGTTGATACAGAAACTTTTTACCCGGATTTTGTGGAAAAAAGTCCAAATTTCAGTTTCAAGGTGTTTAAGCAGCCAGAGCATGTATTTGTGCAAGTTTTTTTTTTTTTCAAAAAAAAAACAGTGTTAAGTTTTGCTTGAAGGTGTTTAGTAAGTCAAAAGAACAAAAAAAAAAAACAAAAAAAACGTTGTGTCAGTATTGTCTGCCAATATAAAACAAATCGTAGCTTGCAAAGATGAAAAGTCCCACTAACACGACTGAGTTGAAAACCAGTAAATTGATTCTTGAATAGTTAAAATTTATCAAATGAGGAATTGTTTTCATTTTTTAATTTTTTTTTGGTATATCACAATTCATAAAAGTGCGTTTCTTTGAGCCCGATTTTAGTTTTTAAGAACTAGTGCAGCGTGGTCGAGATATTGGAAGAAAGAGTTAGGAGAGATCGACCTGCCATTTGCCAAAAAGTTCAAATCTTTTCCAGCACAATACTTTGCATCGCAAATAATTGTGATAGATTAGATGGCCCCCGCTTCAACTAAAAAAAAGTTTTCAAAAGTTACAGATGGCCTGCTGGTTTAAGTTTTCATAAATTTTTAAGGCACTGACGGTTCGTTGAATCAACACCATCAGGTGCAGTTTGGGCTTTTTCAACACGCATTAAACCAAACAAACAGGGCCATTTGAGTAAAACTAACTAACTTTTCTCACTTACTTATCGCTTTACACCTAATTATAAAAATTATTCAGGGATCAACTTTTTTTTTTTTTACCATTCACAGTGTCCTTGCCTTGTGCACAAAAGCAAAATCTAAGTTGCTCAATGTTTCTCTGGTTCCGCCAATGCCAAGTTTTACACAACATTACCTGTGCCGACTAATGGTAACTACTGCACTTGAAGGAGAATTTTTTAATTGTCGACTGAGCGCAGGGTTTGACCACCTAGACTGAATCCACTTTTCTGGAGTCCCTGCTTGCCTGTAGTCTAATAAATCACATAGTGGGGTTTGCTAGTATTCATTTTGAACAGTTGTGTTGATTCTATGTTTTTGGATTGAGATACTATCGAAGCTTTTCTAGAGCTGACGTGGTTGCCTGGTGACTGCCCTGGAACGACTTCAACAGCTCTTAAAAGATATTTTTTCTAGCTAACTTGTTGCGCAGAGGCAACAAATATTCCCTACATATCACAAATTTTAGTAAAGGCGATTCATTGGGCTTACCTGAAAAAAAATTCCCTAAGATGAAACTTTGAAGTTGAGTTCTTTAGTGAACATCGAAATTTTTTTAAACTTATCAAGCCATGTTGTGAACACCATATCTCCTAAAACAAGATATTGAAAACTTTTTCTCCAGAGAAAGTAATGGAGTTCAAGATTTATTTTGAATGGAATTGTTACATTAAAGTGCTACTTTTGAATAAGCAAACATGCCGTGCAGGTTTTTTCTGCTCATAGCCATTTCTTGCTTAAAACTAGAATCCGGTTAAATATTATGTTTTTTGTGCCAAAAAGATAAATAACGCTCCAATAATGAAAAGAAAAACCAAACATCAGTTTGGTACTTACTTCACTTCGTACAGAGCTGCCAGAATCTGTAACGAAATAAAATCTCAAAATTGAGTGAAGCGGTCAAATATTTCGTGCTTGAAGGGTTGACAAATGAAGGCTTGTAAAGGTGGTTTGTCAGAGCAGAAAATTAGATTTTGCGAAAGGATAAACGTGGTTGGTGACTTTTTCAAAATATCTTTTTTTTATACAAGCAAATTTGTGAGAAATGAAATTATTCTTTTGCTAGTTTTAAGCAGGCCACTATTGTGCAAATTAATTATTTGTAGAAAAAAAAAGAATTAGACCCCATTTTCTTGACTGACATTGTTATTTTGGTTAGATATGTGTTGCTTATTCAAGAGTTTCATTATACCAAAAAAAAAAAAAAAAAGCCCCTCTATTTCAGGCGAAACCAAAAAAACCAAAATCCCTTTCTCGCCAATGAATGCATCTCACCTGACAAATAGACTGGAGTTGCTATATTTTGACGATGAATAAAGCTAAAATACATAGGCTAAAAAGAATCTTTAAAATCTAATTCTCGCATTTGTTTATTGTTTTTCTTTCTAGTATTTGTTTTGTCAAATGTTTTTGCAAAAGAACCTAATTCTTTTGTTACCGCCACTGGGACTGTCATTACCACTATTACCATGACTGTCTATCCATAATTTTTTTTTTTGAGTACTGAGTTAGAACATAAAGAAAACAACTTAACAATGTAAATATGCGTATATATGAACACTTGTATCAGACCATTGAAATTAAAACAATAAAAACAACTTGAATCCTTTCCAAAAGTTAAATTTTTTAATTTCACAAGTTTTTTGGGCTTACATGAAATACTGTATAACTGACATTCGGTGCCAATGAATTGTGCCTTGCGAGTTTATTATGGTTGAAAAGTCTCTTTTAACTTTTGTAAAAATAACCGGGTGTATGTTACACATACTGAAAACATGGCGTGTAGCTTCTAGCATGTTAATAGTTGTATCACACTAGTAAAAAAGTACATGTACTGTCTTGTTGAATGCAAGTCCTAGTTGAACAGAATACTTTTGCTGTAGTTGTACCATGAAAAGCTTGTGACTTGTTTTATTTACCAAAAAATAGGTACTCATCGCTAACTAGCTACCTTGTGTAACATAGACCAAAATATCATTTTACAGTACATGGCTCTTTTTGTTTTCGATTTATCAAAACGGGCAACAAGGTTATAATTTTTTTTTGGTCTATTTTTGCCTCCTTGAGGCGTCTTGCTAATCACATAGTCCTACCAACCCCCCAAAGTTTTTTTTTTTTTGTTGCTTCAGAGTTTAAAGTTGAGAACGCTTTCTTCTTCAAATGAATCAGAACTTTTTAATACCTTACCACACTTTTAATTAGCAAAATTCCAGAAAAAACTTGAACTTTAACTTGAACAGTATTTGAACTCCACACAAATACGGTACATAAAAAAGGTTTTTGTTCCGTTCGATTGATTGCTACTTTTTGCTCACTGGTATTGTTCAAACATAAAGTTCTTCCAACACTATGAAGCTACATCAAACACAGCAAGAATACTATTTTCAAAAGAAAATACTTTTTTGTTTTTCTAAAACTTTGATTTCTATATCGTGTTGAAAAAAAAGTTTGTGTTGCCAACAGATTTTTGGAGTTTTTGGATTTGATGACGTTAATTTCCGAAAAAAAAGTTTTAAAACAAATAACCATTTTTCAAAAGGAAAAACCTGAGATACAAAACAGTCGTTTAGTCTGTGTCACAAAGATTGAAAAAAAAAACACTAAAAAGAACTAAAAAATTAAAAAAATTTCACTCAGAAAAAGAAGCAAACCCGCAAGCTTTCTATTTAGTGTGTGGGAAAGTTTTTTATTATTTTTCGTTATTAAAGACAAGGCTTGTTGTGAACCAGGTTCAAACAAAAATCACTAATTTGAAATCAGCGTGGGTTTTGTAAGCACGAATATGATATTTGAAGACAATCACTCTATGAAAGCTGAACCACATACTTTTCATAGCTGTTTAACAGTCGATCTTAAACGCAAATTTCGATTAGAGTTTTGCTGATACAAAAGACGAGATACTGTAAATACAGATATTCTGGCTTTAGATAGCTTGGTGGCAAAAAAAAAAAAAAAACAACCCAAGGCTGGAAATTTACGCATCAAACTTTTTCTTGTTCGGCCCTCACTAGACCAAAGATTTGCAATGCGAACTTTTTTCCTTTTTTTGTTCTCATACTCGTTTTCAAAATTAATTCTCTACACCACTAGTAAATTTTCTCGCTCCTGAAAAAATAAAAACTGAGCAGTGATTGGTAGCCCTGGTTATGTTTTTCATTATAGTACTATTAAATTTTAATTGTAGAAAAAAGCTTCAAATTTTATCTCATTAAGCTCAGATTGTTTATTAGCTTTTAAAAATTTTTGTAAAGGTGGTCGCGGGGCTTAAAGAAAAGTTTCGATTGTTTTTAACTTTTATCGAGGGGTTCTGATTTTTAGCAAATAACGCCAGACTCAGACAAGTCTGGTTTTTTGCGTACATGGCCATATACCACGCCCAAAAAAACTAAATGAAAAGAAATGAAAACAAGAAACTCAAAAAAAAGATTTTTGTAAATCAACTGTCACGGACGCAAAAACGAATGCTTCAACTCCTGGTATCTGAAATTGAAGATTAGATGTAGCTAACCACCCCGCTATTCAATCTGAACTAAACAACAAAAGGTACTTCACTCTAAGTTCTTCACTAAGTTTTTTTCTGTGGTTTTTAGAATGTGCCAAAATGCACAACTGATTAAAATGGGTGAATGCGTAAGTCTACTCACGCTTCACGCAAGGATACTAGAGGTTGACAAAATTTAGCGGCTGTACAGTTACAGTAGCATTAAAATAACTCAAAAAAAGTCTGACCGTTGACGTCTCACCTCGCCTTTTGTGTTAAGGACTCAGAACATCCCTACAACCCATGTTGTTTAGTCGTAACTTAGTACTTTTAATCAGGTATCAATAGAGATTTTTTTTTAGTTGAAGTACTCAGCAATATTACAATACAGTATGTTAGCGATGCGCAGCATCTTTGATCTTGGGTATGGACAAAAATACAAGTGCTTTGTTTGTTTTGTAAATTAAACAAAAGATCTTTAATATGTGCTTCTTAATTTGAATTTAGTGGAGACTCAGCTGCAGTTTGATTAATTATTTAAATTTCTAGTAATGAAACACACTGTGTTTTTAGAAACTGAAAACGTTGAAGAATTCATGTGATTATTTGATCAGTGTTTGGCATGCTCGTATTTTGAGTTATGGCAAATGAAAATTTTTGAGTGATGTTTGTACCAACAATTGTCAGCCATTGATTTCAAGCTCTTCGATGTTGACTTGTTTTACAGTCCACTTCAATACTGTCCTACCATGCGTAAAACTGTATTTTTATAAAATTAAAAGTATTCAAAGTATTTTGTTTTGGCTACAGACTGCTGGTTTTTCCGCAAAAACTGCAACATGATCCTTTAGTAATTTCTGCTACTGGTTAATAAATTTTATCAAAAGCGCTTCGTTTGCAAGAGTCTGCGTATCACTGTCTAATACCCAAAAAACAAATTTTGCATTGCAATGTGAGTAAATTCATATTTTTACTCAAGTTTTTGTTATGACAGGACTAGACAGGTCCAAAATTTAATATCTAGAAGCTCAACCACACAATTTTTTGGGCATAATTTTGCTATTGCTGACATTGATTGGTATTGATGAGGATTGTCACTTTTCAATGTGCAATTTTTACACAAAAAAGCCAAGTAATTTGTTTTTTGAATGTGAAAACCAAATTTTATGGTTTTTTATAGGACAGGCGACGGAAGACACCAGACAAGACTTGAAGAATTGAGTCAAAAGCGCGTACAATTTTCAGTTCAATTATAAGATTTTTTCTAAAATTGCAATGTTTAATTTGTATTATCACACACAAAAACATTGCACAAATGAAAGAATTGTCAGTCAAACCCCATCCTTATTTTTACTTGGCATTGGAGCCTCTAATGTATGGCTACATGCATGCTGTATCTTTTCGTGATAGTGATTTTCGTTTAACAACACCAAACTTATAATAGTGATATATTAATTTTTTATTTGACATGTATTCGATAACGATATCAGGCAAGGGATTATCAAGCTTATATATCAAACAGAAAGCAAGCAAAAACAATCATTCCATATTAGTTTATTTTGCCATTCATCTACGTCATAGCGGTTTCTAGGCTCAGGAATCCTGATTGAGTAGTTAATCTACACACATAGATTGGAAAAGATTTTGGGGTTTCGGTATCCAGTGGCGAGTCATTCTTAAGTTGAGTCTGAAACACTTATATCTGTAAATAATTCAGGTCTTTCGGCACTGAGTGACCTTAATAAGTTGTTTTTGCCAGTGTTGGTATGGAAGACTTCTTGATAGTACGTATGTTGGTGGTGGTTCAAGTCTTAAGAGTGTTGAGATCATTAAGATTTATAGTCTTCTTTTGGCACCCCTCCACATCAATTCTGTCAGACTTGCTTTTGCACTTTTACCAGCAGTCCTTCTCGGCATAACACCGCTCGTCCTTTTTAAAAGAACTTTCCTCCTATTCTAAAATGATAGTTTAATAACAGTGTTTTTCTGGTCTGAAGACCCTCAAAAATTAAGAGAAATGTCTTGGCCACTTCTTTTGAACGTAGTATATTGAGTGTTGAGCCCAAAGGTTTTTCGGCACGGGGCTGGGCAAAGAACACCGTTAGAACACGAAGCAGCTACTGCCAGTATTTACTAACATTCGTTACAAGAACATTATCCCAAACAGGGAGTTGACCTCTTTAAGATTTTCATTGTTAACTTTCTTGAGAAATTAGTAACATGCAAATGACAAATTTATAGCTAGAAATGAAGAGGAGTGCATAGCATCTATTTACAGTGGGAGGATGAAAATTAAACCAATTTACATAAGAGCATTAGTTGCTAGTGGAAAAATCAAAAGATTTGAGAGCAGTTACTGAAGCCTTATTGAAAAATACCAACAGTGATAAAATAAAATGTGTGATTGGTGAGTTCACAGGCATGAAACCAATTGTGATTGCTAGTTGTCATGCAACTAACTCAAGCCACGAGATTCTAGTAAATTAAAATAAGGTAAAATGATTTTTCCTTGCGTGACGCCAAACAAAATTAGCTGAAATTGCCCACTGAAAATAATGTAGCCCAAAAAGTAGATCCCATAAAACGGCTTTGAGATTTTGGACACTAGCTTGTGTTTGAGGATCCCAATTTATAGAGTTAAAGTCACCAGTAAAACTTGGTCAAAACACAAGTTGTTTTAGACTAAAAGACAGTAACATAAGTACTGTGTAAAGAAATTTGCAAAAAAACCAAAAAAAATTGATTTTCTCTCAATGCTCACCCAAGCTCGAGTCCAATAGAACAAAACCTGCCTCCTTTTCTCGTTTTTGAAAGAATTACTAGTTGAAATAAATACATGCCGCCATAACAATAATCTAATATCATGGGTAGCCACTTTATGCTTAATGCCTGTTCTAAAAATTTTGCTGCTGTTGCTGGCGGGCCTTTTTCTTCTCATACCAGAGATCACTGCGGCTCGAGCCCAAATTGATAATCTTTGGGCATCCTTCGCGGTCACGGCCAAGTACAGTACACTCATAGCAATAATACGCTGGCGCTTTGTGGCCAGCCTCAGGCGTGGCACCACAAAGAATACATTTGCCGGCAAAGTTACCAAACGCACAGCCGTTGCAAATGCGCACAAGTGTTGTAGGCCGCACGTGTGACTCGCAGGTCGGGCACAAGTCTTCACACTTTTCGCACAAAAGACCAATGGAAGTTCCGGGCTGTTTCAAACAAGGCTGGAGATCGGGGTGGTGTCTTGACATGCTGTTAATGTTGTTTGTTGTCAATAGTGGTCAATCAAGATGTAGTGGTGATTAGCTACGTGAAGTTTTTTTTTGTGAAGGTAGTGGTTAATTTGTTGTTGGGAAGAACGGCCGCGTAAATTTCACACCATAAGATGTTGGACTGTTAAAGTTTACTATGGTGGCAACTTTTTTTGAACAAGTAAAACTTTTCAGGGCTAGGGTATTTGTTTTTCAGCTCAGTGTCCAACTTCCCCACAAACACAAACCTCTTAGACCCTGCCTACATCTGTGACAATTAATAAAAGGAGGTGTAACTGTAATTGCAAAGACTAGTAAATACAGTATAATTAAAATTGAGCTGCAATGTCTTCTTGATTCAACAATGATTTTGTATGCTTGTCTTACGCTAATTGTAAAAAAAACCAGAACCGCATCTGTTGGGGTTGGTTGAGTGAATCAAGATTGACATAAGACTGACCAGAAGACTGCCCACGCTTTTCTTGAACTTTCCTAAACTGGCGTGGGACATCTATTATTCATGAGAAATAATTTTACCAGAACTACAGGTTTGCGTTGTAAGTGATACGCTGGTTAAAGATTGAACTTCGCAGCCTATTATTACTTGATGTTGCTCTCCTCAACTAAACTAGAAATCAATGTTTCTATTTCTTTATCTAAGAACATTTAAACTAAAAAACTGAATTATCCCTTGATACATGGAGCAATTCATCGGGAATCCGGCGCCATCGAATACTAAAACTACTTGTGCGCGTTGAGAGCGCTACTTTGAGAGTCTCAGAGACAAATGTTTTTGAATTATTGTCTTCTTTTTAAATTTTTGGAATTATGTTTTTGTATGTGTAACTTTTTTGATGTAAGGACATTAAACTGATTTTCTATCTAAAACTGAATAATAAGTCAAGAAAAAGCATTCTGACAATTTTTTTTTAACAGACACACTGAAAATAGATAGTTTGTACGGAGTTACAGATCAACAAAACTTGAATCTAAAATATGTCTTTTTTTTTGGTCTCAGTAAACCTTCAGTACTGTCAAATTTTGTTTTCATGTGCTTGTCCAGTTAGTATGAAAACTAGAAAACTGCAAAATAAACGTACAGTGTTTTATCTACTACAACTTATATCATAGTACTAAGTTTTAATTTTTCGTCTGTTTATAGTTCAGAGGGTGTTGAGGTAAAACATTGGCAGGTTGTGCTATTAAGCTGACAATCAACTGAGGATGTGTGGTTAAAAATCTAAAACTCCAACTACCGATTTAATGCCCTTTTTAGTGTTGATTATAACACTGACATCGGGCTTTGGGGGAGGCTATTTTTAAGTTTTTCTCACCGAATTGCAAGGGGCGCAATCAATCAACAAATGAATGACCCTTTTTAGGCCGACCACAATCACAATGGCTTTATTCTGAGACTCCAACCTTTCCAAATTAAAACTTTAATCACCAGTTTTTGGTGTTGAGTAAAATTTAAATTTGATGAAAATCACAGATTTCAAATTTTGGGGTGTTTTAAGTAGCTTTCAACTTTTACAATTCTAAGAATACTTGACTAATAAATGTATCTCGTATCTTATACCTGTATTCTGATCAGTGTTTGTCGGCTTTAAGGTTAAAAATAAAACTTGGACTGTCATAAGCCTGTATTAAGAACACTGTAAACGAAAAACACAAGGCAACTTCCACCGTTAATAACATTGTGAGAATTTAAAACCTTGAAACCTTAAGTATAGAAACCTTTTGCGAATAAGAAAAACTTTCAAATTTTTTTTCGGTAAAATAAGTGCCAAAAGCATGTTACATCGTTTATGAAAACAAAAATACGTTTTAGGCGGACAAAGTTTTTCTAATCACGTAGGTTACGAGAAGAAAAACCGAATTAAAAAGAAACAGATATTTAATTAATACAGCATTCAAACTAGGCACATTAAAAGTTTTTTTAAAAAAATCTGATGACTTCATGAATACCGTTGACATACACAGGCTCCGCTGATAACTCTACAAAAAGGAAAATACCACAAACAAAAGGCTAGTTCTAAGTTCAGTACCTTTTACATAGCTGCTTGCTTTTTCTATTGTAATCGAATTTTTTTTTTTTGGAATGGAGACCAATTTCAGATTTCAGATTCCACGTGACTCCAACAGTTAGAAAGTTTGTTAGCTTAGGTCTCAAGTAAAAAGTTTGACAGATTGAATCTTTATATTCATTCCTACAGAGAAACTAAAATATCTAGTACTAAGTCCTAGATCACAAATATATCTGGAATGTCTAAACAAATATAACTATCTGTTTTGAGATTTCGGTGCTTGAAGTTCTGATAAAAGATTTAAGTTAGTACTGGTGATAGGGCAAATACTTTTAATTCTGTCAGGAAAAAGAGTTTATACCCCCCATCAACTTTTATGCAACCATATTTACGGCGTTCTTAAGTTGTTGTTTTGAATTAGCTGGCTCTTTTTTAAAACTTTAACTTCTATGACTTTTGCCACTGGGATCTCGGTGACTGAAAAAAAAAAGATCACTTTGACGATAAGATTTTACTTTGTTGAAAGGCTTTGATTTTAGAAAATAGCGTTGTTCAGCCCAAGAAACAACCCAATTTTGATGCTTCAAAACTTTATTTGACCATTTCTTGTGAAAAATAAAACGATTGATTTTTGTTTTATTTTACCTGGACACACATACACAAACTTTTCTTGGGTTCAGAGTTGAATTTTTTTAAGAGTCTCATAGAGAACAGTGGTTTAAAATCAGTTTTTCTTTTTATATAGGTTTTTTTTTGGTTTTGTTTTTTGGTTTTGCATTGTTCAAGCATCGGGTAATTGTTTCCATCAACATTGAAAGTTTAAAAGCTGGAAAAACAACCATGTTTACCCGAAAATCTCTAAAAGTATATTAATGTGAACAATCAATTTTGAT
The DNA here is from genome assembly GCA_030463015.1 of Geotrichum citri-aurantii. Taxonomy (NCBI): domain Eukaryota; kingdom Fungi; phylum Ascomycota; class Dipodascomycetes; order Dipodascales; family Dipodascaceae; genus Geotrichum; species Geotrichum citri-aurantii. The sequence goes on from JAKVQX010000573.1 coordinate 13,254, forward strand.
ATAAATGTACTTTGATACGCAGAATGATAACACTGTAAACGCAGTACCATGTGTCTTTTCAAAATATAGCGAAGACAAGTCCATTTAAATTTTGGTTTACAATGTGAAAAAAAGGTATACAGTGAGGGAGTTCAGCAAAGTCACATTTATAGTCTCCAACCTGCATAACTTACGTAAATTGTTATATAATCACCGGAAATATAAAGAAAAATAAGATGCTATTTTCACATTTGTCTGCTAATTAGAAGTGAACTTTAAAAATCACATCGAACTTTAAATAATAGCATTTTTGGTAATTTTGGTCTACCCGCCGCACTGGAATTACCTTTTTCATCGATAGAAAAAAAAAATGAAACTTACACCACATTTTCCAAAAAATCAACTCAAACGTTTCGTTCAAACCGTATGATCCAAAATTCCATTTCTTGCTGAACTCCAGTTAAGACAGGTCATAAGTCTTAAAAATGCTTATCAATTAATTTGTTAATATTTCCTAATTAAGCCCAAAATTATTCAGGTTGGAAACCACATTTTTTCTTGCTGAACTCCCTCAGTTAAAAAGAAGACTGATGAAATTCAGCTTGCAAAATATGAAAACAAAGATGCTTGTGGATTTTTTTAAAAGCTCTTAGGACATTGTGAATTTATCATTTGCCACTAAAAATCAAAGAAATCTTCCCCACTTTCTAAAAGTAAAATAAAATCGAGATACTCCTCGTGAAGTAGTACTAAAGAGTTAGATTAACAAACAGCCACATAGAGATACTTTTACTTATTTCAGCTTTAAGCGTTGTTAACTCTCAAGCGCTGAGTAACATAAGATTTTTACCTCTGGAAATTAAAATTGTGACAGAAATTTAAATACAACCAGTCTTTGAACAAGCTTTACTACAGTGTAACCCCGGTATAGGTAACCTATTTCGAAACCGGAGTTTGTGGACTATAACGGGGAATTGTTCATAGCGAAATTAGTAGTTTTACA